>CM030945.1:511257-533204 GCA_018136815.1 Isochrysis galbana | reverse complement strand
TGAAGATTCAGGCTACTACCGCTGACTACAAAGGACACGTACTCACGGTACTGACTCACGCCATCACCTATACCCCAGTATACTCAACTAAGTTTATACTTAGTTCACATGGGGGATGCGCCTCGTGCTCTCCCCCTCAGGCTCGAATTCCCCTCCGGGCCTCTGGGGGGCTGGGGGGCCTGTCGGTCACTGACGGATCCGAGGTTACCACTACCTTAGAAGGGAACACAGGAGACGGAAGGGATACGGCGAGAGGCGCGGCGGAAGTTGGGGACGGGCTCATCATGACGGGCTCACCCGTCTCCAGAGGAGGCAGGGAGACGGGCTTGGGAGAGGCAGAGTGAGGCAGTGAGGCGGCGGGGCGGACATTGTTGTATTCAGGCCTCCTGGCATGAATATTTCGGCATGGGCATGGGTACGTACCTTCGTCGTTATATATCGTCTTCTATGTTCGTCTTGGTCACTCAAGGCGTGCAGATCGGATTCTCCCTGGGCTCAAATCCTGGTCCGCCGATTTTCGTCTCGAAATTCGAAGATTTGAGTTTTATTTTTACCGTTACGGTTACGGTAATTGTCCACGCGTTTAAGGTAAGAATAAATAAACCTTTTAATAGTCTCACCGCACACGCGGCCGTGGACCCTCTACTTTCTACTCACGTAGGAAACTTTCTACACCCCCACTTCCCCGTCCCTTCTCCCCCCGCCATAAGGCGACTCCCCCCGTGCACTACTAGGGGGATAGGGGTGAAGGGCTTAAATATGGTCCGGTGGCCCGCGCCCCCCCCCGGTGATCATTCCCCCCCTTCCTCCTGTGTCTCCGAGTGGGCGGCGGTCTCAGCCCCGACTTATCCTGTAAACAGGTGCGGGACTTACCTATTTTTCGGTGAGCGGAGCTCTCGCTCCGCCCACCCCCTTCTCCGCGCTCTCTCTCCCCTCTCCTGCGGCACGCGCGATGGCGCGCCTGCGGCAGGCCTGCAGCTGCCCCTGGCGACCCCTGGAGGCTCCTGGAGGCCAGCTCTGGGGGCAGAGGAGGCTGGGACTGGGCCCTGGCCTCCCCTGCCTCTCCCTCGCTGGCGCTCCTGAGCCTCTGGGGCCCCCAATCTGCACCTGTCTGCCTGTCGACCAGGGGGGGAGGGGGGGTTGGAGCAATGGGCTGGTCACGAGGGGCCAGGATGGGCGAATGGGGCGAGCCTGTGGGGAAGAGAGTGGGTCAGTAGGGCAGTGGCCTCCTGGCAAGCCATCAGGCGTGCCAGGAGGATGGGTGGTTCCTCCCCCATGGCAGGGGAGGAGTGGAGAGAGGGGGGGGCTCGTGCCCCCCCATGGGTCAACCAAGTATAAACTTAGTTGTCTCGTTTAAGGTAAGAAATGCAGGTAACAGAACTGGGCCCCCTCTCTGCATTCCCTCCCCCCCCCCCCCTCTCTGCATTCCCTCCCTCCCCTTCTGCAATTTCCCCTCCCCTCTGCAGTTTCTTCTCCCCTCTGCAGCTCCCCCCCCCTCTGCAGTCCTCACCCCCTCTGCAGTCTCCCCCCTCCCCCCTCCCCTCTCTCCATTCCCTGTTTTCCCGGGCCAAGCCGGGAAAAATACGTGAATGTGAGGGAGGATTGGGTCAGTGTTGTGATTCCCCCCCTTCGCAGTTCCCCCCCCCTTCCGCAGCTCTCCTCCCTCCCCTCTCTCCATTCCCTGATTTTCCCGGGCCCGGCCGGTCTCGGACTTCAGGTGTCGAGTCGAGCGGAGCCGGAGGGCTCTGAGCCACTCCG
Organism: Isochrysis galbana; assembly: GCA_018136815.1. Classification (NCBI taxonomy): domain Eukaryota; phylum Haptophyta; order Isochrysidales; family Isochrysidaceae; genus Isochrysis; species Isochrysis galbana. The sequence continues at coordinate 531,446 of CM030945.1, read as the reverse complement.
TCGCGAGCAGCACCGGCGGCTAGCGCGGCGCTTTGGCCCTCCTCCCCACCGGGAGTCGGATGAATGAAATTCTGGACTGGGTCGGGCAACCCCATTTGGGTGTCTGGACGGGGAACGAACGGCGAACGAAGGGCTGTGGGGCGGCGAGGCGCTCCTAGCGGCCCTAGTGTGTTGGGTTTTGAGAGATTGTTAGACCTACAAAGAACTCTTCCCTCAGGGAGGGAGCCTAGGCTGCTTGAGTGCAGCGACGCAGCGAACAACGACGGACAACGAGGCTGAGAACAACAGGATACACCGACCCACGAACACACCGGAATCATTCACCCAAACCAAGCAAATTATCAAGCAACCGCGACCCCAAATCACCGATAACTCAAACACATCGCGAGAGACGGAGAGAGAGAGCGAGAGAGAGAGAGACTCCACAGCGACGGCCGGAGCGTGTCTCCGTTGTAACTTCCCACGTAGCGGAGAGTCCGAAGGGGAGCGTCCTGTCGCGCGACCACGGCGATCACTTTGGATACAGATCGCAACGAGATGTCTTCACGACAGAGGAAATCTTGCCGTTGAGCGTGAACCTTCTAGACGCTTCTAACGAACAACCCTGAGTAGCAACCAAGGGGAAGAAACACCAAAGGGGCCAAGGGCTTGCATGTAACTTGCATCAAGGGGAAAGATTCCCTCACCTAGGAAGCGAACCTACACCGGTCTCCAAGGGGAGATGGCAAATTAAACCTCAAATCTCGAGCGGCTAGAGCAACCGACTCGCTCGCCAAAACCTTGACCGAGAAGAAAGAAGCAAGGACCTACAAGCCAAGGGTAGCGGACCTAGGGAATGTGAGAGGAAATTTCCGAACGCCAACGCCAAACGCCGAACGCGGGGATTCAACGAAACCCTAACCAGGCCAAGCAGAACCTACGAAGAACAGGCCTGGACAACAACGAAAGTCAGCAGGTCCCAAGAAAGAACCGGAACCCAACAAGAAACAACAAGCCTTGCAAGAAGCTAAACAAGCCTTCACAAGGTAACCTGAGAGCCTGAGACAAGCGCGCAGCGAGCAACAGGCGACCTGGCTCCTTTAGGTAAAGATTACCCGAAAGGAGGAAACCTGGAATCTAGACCTGACAAACAGGCTAGAAGGAACGAAACGAGAACTCGAATTCTAGATTGCTAGGGACGAACCCTACCAACCTAGGTATGCCTGAGCTTCGCCGTGTGGCCGCACGACGAAGGACCTGGAAATAAGAGCCTAGAAATCGCATCATCTAGGATGAATGCGACACCCCCCGACTAAGATCGAGACGTCTCCCGATGTCGAGCGGTGAACCTGGAAACAGAGACCTGGAACCTGGAACCTGAGCTGACCAGAGGTCAGAATCGGAACAAGAAGCAACGAAACATAGCGAGCGAAACGTGGAGACAAGAACACCCTTTGGATCCAAAGCGAGCACGAAATCGGCGGCTTAACGCGGCGGCCTCTTTCGTACGCACTGCCCCACCCACTTCTCCCTTTTACAGGAGCTTTGCTCGGGTGTTGCGCCGGGTGTAGAGCGCAGGCAGCACGCGTTCAGCACCTCCATGATTCGCTCGGACGGAAACTTGAACTCGGAGCCCTAGCCGAGGCGTGGGGCTAGCCTAGAGGGACGGGTCCCTTACCCAAGACATGGGATCAACGAGGATGGAGCCTGGATCGAGTGCGCGAAGACGGCGCATCGAGAACGAGAGGAAGAGGAGTATCCCTGGCTGACGAAGAAGTTGCTTCCGGGGACTCAACATCTTCTGGACAAGTCTCTTCGACGGAGCGATCATAGTCATCAAGCAAATCAGAACAACGACGGAGCAACTCGGAACGAGGCTCCCAGGTGGCTTCTCGAAGAGAATAGCCACGCCACTTCACGAGGTACTCGGTAGAATCGCCATGGCTACGACGATCGAGCAACTTCTCAACGATGTACTCGTCGTCAGCCAGCGGCTCTTCATCAACGAAAGTATGATACGGCCGGAGGTTCGAGATAAAAAAAAATCTTCTTAAAATTCCCCGCTACGCGTGCGGCGTGAGGCAGTGTGCTAGTGTACCTCCCTACTACCCAACCTTAACCCCTGACAACCCCCTCCCCCTTTCCCAGTTCCCTCTTTATCGGAGAAGCTGGTTCCGGGGAGGCCGCGCGCGCTGCTTCGGCCGGGAGTTGGAGAGAAGGGGGCTGGAGACTGTGATTCGTCCTTTATGCTAGTGTTAATTCGGGTTGCCTTCTATTGTATATCGTGGGATCATCATTGATATCCTCCGCGGTTTCTTCTATGACGCGGTATTAAGTGCCTCAGGTGATGTTACGGATGTGGTCGGGATTGATGACGCTTCACCCGGGCCTGCTCGTAAGGGCTGAGGTACCGTTGGCAGAGGTTGACGCACGAGAGCGCCGACCGACCTAGCTCGTGGTTCTCTACGCGGAAACGAGTCTCCGCGAGCACCTCCGCAAATTTAATAGCATTGTCGACGCCGCGCTGAGGATCAACCTTATCGTTCCGAATGATTTCCTCGAACCTCTGGTTGATCTCATGGGCCATGTTTGGATGATCCCACACGTTGGTGGAGTCAACCGCGGAATCGCCAAGCTTGCGGATGTAGGCGCGAACCAAATTCTTGCTGAGCTCACATAGATCAGCGCCGGCCTCGCGCTCCCTCATGCGGTCCCACTCCATCGACGCCGAGTCTTTCGCGAAACCATCGGCCCCGTTTGCGAAGGTCCCGTCGCATTTGCGAAGAAGGACGTCAGCAGCGAGGACAGGATTGAGAGCGAGGGCCCGGTCCTCCACTAGATCGAGGAGGAAGGCGAAGATGCGAGAATTGCCGCTGGAATTGGCTCCGGCTGCCGCGAGGAGGGAGGTAAATATTTCGCGATGATCGCAGCCGAGCGCTAGTGCCCGCTCCAACGGCTTGATGAGAGTTAGCCGAAATTCGTTCCAGGCTGTCGCCGCGGTTTGAACGTTATCGGAGGCGAGGGCCTTTGGGAAGCGGAGCTCCGAAAGCTCTTTGCCCATCCTGACCTGATGGTGAAGGGTTTGCTCTGCTGAGAAGCGGCTACGCACCCATTTGAGCAAGTGGTCCTCCTCCATGAAAATTCGGCAATGCCAAACGTTGCCCGCCAGGGAGAGGTTGCTCTTCAAAATGGTATGGATGAGCTCATGCTCGTCGGAGTCGCGGTAAAGGGCGGCCAGATCGCGTGAGGGCAGGGCGAGGAGATTTTTCCACTCGCTTACAACTGCCTCTCGCTCATCCATCCCCACCGCAAGGCAGGGGTCGCGAGGGTGGCGGAACGGCACCACCGGGGTCGGGCCCCGGTGAGGGCTCTGATCCTGGCGGCGGGGTTCCGATTTGGAGGTCGGTTACGCCGACCGTGGAACCCTAGAAGCCGGAGAGGCGTGGCCCTTTGGGTCTAGAGCTGGAGGCTCGCCCATGGGTGGTTCCCTCTGAACCGGCCTAGCAGAATCCGCAGCCGCCTCGGTCCGATCCATGGACGGACTTGAAGCGGGCTCTTGGCGGGCTTGGAGTAGCTGAGTCAGGGCTTTGAACCCTGCTTCAACTTGATCCCGGAGAAGCCCCTCCCTCGCCTCTGCCGCGGCAAGGGATGAATGTAGGCGCTCCACAGCCCCTTTTAGGGTGTTGGTCTCCGCCTGAAGCCTTGCCATTTCCGCATCCTGACGCGCCGCGGCCGTCTCGATCGGGGTGATCTCTTGATCAAGGACCCCTTTTGATGACGGCGGGGCATAGTCCCGGTAAGCGGGGCTTCGGAAGCTGATCCCCTCCCCTTCACCGACCTCAGACTCATCATCTCGAAGGTGAGGAGGGGGGTCAAACTGAATCAGAGGGAGGGGACCCTCCTCCACCTCATTGGCCAACTCAGCGACGCTGAAGTTGGCCTCATGCGGGAGAGGGTCATGCTCCACCATGGCCCGCTGTGATTGCACCCGGTGGGTGCCGAAGGAAGCGGACAAATCCTCGCCATCCGCCACGAGCTGATCGGAGCCAGTCGTGGAGATAGCAGCCGGGGTGATGGGTGCCATTGGTGTAGCCTCAGAAGCCGTGGGATCACTCGGACATCCCACGGGAGCAAAAGCTGCAGCGGGCAGAGAAGGTTCCCTGAGGGGTTCCTCCTCTGCGGCCGAGGACGCAAGCTTCGATTTCGTGCTTGTCGAGTCGAGCGGAGCCGGAGGGCTCTGAGCCACTCCGTCGCGAGCAGCACCGGCGGCTAGCGCGGCGCTTTGGCCCTCCTCCCCACCGGGAGTCGGATGAATGAAATTCTGGACTGGGTCGGGCAACCCCATTTGGGTGTCTGGACGGGGAACGAACGGCGAACGAAGGGCTGTGGGGCGGCGAGGCGCTCCTAGCGGCCCTAGTGTGTTGGGTTTTGAGAGATTGTTAGACCTACAAAGAACTCTTCCCTCAGGGAGGGAGCCTAGGCTGCTTGAGTGCAGCGACGCAGCGAACAACGACGGACAACGAGGCTGAGAACAACAGGATACACCGACCCACGAACACACCGGAATCATTCACCCAAACCAAGCAAATTATCAAGCAACCGCGACCCCAAATCACCGATAACTCAAACACATCGCGAGAGACGGAGAGAGAGAGCGAGAGAGAGAGAGACTCCACAGCGACGGCCGGAGCGTGTCTCCGTTGTAACTTCCCACGTAGCGGAGAGTCCGAAGGGGAGCGTCCTGTCGCGCGACCACGGCGATCACTTTGGATACAGATCGCAACGAGATGTCTTCACGACAGAGGAAATCTTGCCGTTGAGCGTGAACCTTCTAGACGCTTCTAACGAACAACCCTGAGTAGCAACCAAGGGGAAGAAACACCAAAGGGGCCAAGGGCTTGCATGTAACTTGCATCAAGGGGAAAGATTCCCTCACCTAGGAAGCGAACCTACACCGGTCTCCAAGGGGAGATGGCAAATTAAACCTCAAATCTCGAGCGGCTAGAGCAACCGACTCGCTCGCCAAAACCTTGACCGAGAAGAAAGAAGCAAGGACCTACAAGCCAAGGGTAGCGGACCTAGGGAATGTGAGAGGAAATTTCCGAACGCCAACGCCAAACGCCGAACGCGGGGATTCAACGAAACCCTAACCAGGCCAAGCAGAACCTACGAAGAACAGGCCTGGACAACAACGAAAGTCAGCAGGTCCCAAGAAAGAACCGGAACCCAACAAGAAACAACAAGCCTTGCAAGAAGCTAAACAAGCCTTCACAAGGTAACCTGAGAGCCTGAGACAAGCGCGCAGCGAGCAACAGGCGACCTGGCTCCTTTAGGTAAAGATTACCCGAAAGGAGGAAACCTGGAATCTAGACCTGACAAACAGGCTAGAAGGAACGAAACGAGAACTCGAATTCTAGATTGCTAGGGACGAACCCTACCAACCTAGGTATGCCTGAGCTTCGCCGTGTGGCCGCACGACGAAGGACCTGGAAATAAGAGCCTAGAAATCGCATCATCTAGGATGAATGCGACATCAGGCTGATTCTGGCCTCGCCGCATGGGACATGGGACTCGAGCAGCTGGTCCCGTGCGCGTGCCCGTTTCTGGCGGATATCTCGATACGCTGGGCACCCTGCCCTCCGTACGGCTCTCACTCTCTGTCGGCCCTCAGATGCGTAGAAAGTATGCTACATGTGTCGTTCGGAGAAGACAGAGGGCTTTCAAGGTCATCCCCGGCAGAATTTTTGCAGACTTTTTCCTTGATTCCGGCCGAACGAAGGCGCGGGTTTGATTGAAGTTTGTACTTGTGGAGTTGGACTGCTCCCAGGATTCGGGTAAGGCTCCTGAGACTCCATCCTGATGCCATCCTTGGCAACCCACGCGTCCGTAGGCGGCCTATCGACTTGGGTAGCGGGTGAAGATACTTGATACTTGGGAAGGCTTGGGCACGGGTGCAGTGGTAACGGGGTCCGCGCGCGGCGGCGAGGGCGAATTTGGCTGTGCAGAGGGCGGTGATGGGTCCATAGGAACAGATTGAGTCAATCTCTAGTGGGTGATTACTAGCGAGAGACCTGGGGGAAGACTGCAGAAGGGGTTAGAACTGCAGAGGGAGGGGGGGGGGGGGGGAACTGCAGAAGGGGAGGGAGGGAATGCAGAGAGGGGGGGGGAGGGAACGCAGAGAGGGGGCCCAGTTCTGTTACCTGCATTTCTTACCTTAAACGCGTGGACAATTACCGTAACCGTAACGGTAAAAATAAAACTCAAATCTTCGAATTTCGAGACGAAAATCGGCGGACCAGGATTTGAGCCCAGGGAGAATCCGAATCTGCACGCCTTGAGTGACCAAGACGAACATAGAAGACGATATATAACGACGAAGGCACGTACCCATGCCGAATTATTCATGCCAGGAGGCCTGAATACAACAAAGGGGGAAGATCTCAGGAGTACAATGGGCAGCCAACTCCGTTTTCGTTGTAGAATAGAAGGTTGTTTACATAAAAGAGTGAGAAAGTGGGTCGAACGAATCAACGAACGGTTGTGGTGCAGCTGCGATCATTTTCTTAGGAAAAACACAGCCAGAAAAGGAAGAAGAGGTTGGTTGCCGCAGTTGCCGCATGTTATCCGCCCCCCCCCCTTCCCAATCGGCCGTCCTGTGTTTTGTTTTCGCCGGTCCGGAGCGGGGGAGGGGGGCGGCCCGGAGTTCAGGACTTCTCCCCAAAGCCCCAGAAGGGGGCCAGCGGGCCGCCGCGCGGCGGGAGTCGCTGCCCGGCGGGCCCACACAGAGGAGGTATGCCCGCGATTTTTGAGCCGGAGGCGAGCCAGTGCGACCGAAGCAAGTGCCGAGACGTGAATCACGACTGCAGCGCCAACATGGCCGAGGGAGAGCCCGCGGCCTGCGCGGACGGGTACGAGCCGAGTGTGCAGCCGACGCGCTGGGCGCCAAACAACTTTAACTGCTGCGCTCCCACACCCGAGCCTGAGGCTCTGGCCAGCGCGATCGAGGAGTGCATCCACCAGACTGCCAATATTGTCGCGGCCACCGTGCCGGTGTGGGCCGACCACTGCGAGTCCGTCACAGCAAAGACAGCCTTCCAGAGGCGACAGCTTGACAACACGGTCGACGGCTTGTACAGGAAGCACGGGTATCAGGCGGCTCTCTGGTGCGCCATGTACGCCTCGGCCTGGCCGATGGGATGGACTGACGGCAACTGGTATGAATGGTACCTCTGCCCAACGGAACGTGACTGCTCTGGCAACGATAAGCTCGGTGCTGTTAACGAAGCCATCGGAACACCTGGAGCCATCTTTGAAGGCGAGAAGGGACCAATGTACACAATGTCGTGCGCCATGTGCCACAGGCTGCGGCAGGCATTCGGTGTCGCACCCTACAATGTGCCCGATGCTGTGCCGTCTAAATGGCTCCCTGTTATTCCTGGTCATCCGACAACTCGCTATCAGCGCATGTCCAAGTATTATGAGGAAAAGCTCGGGTCAGTTGGCTACTGGGATCGTTGGCCGGGTTGGGATCTGCATCCGTTTGGGGTGTGGTTGGCTGACGCAGCTTGGCCGGCGCAGTTGCAACGCGCCACCTTATGGGCTACGATGGAGCGTTTTGCTCGGTATCGGGTCACGAATGGCGAGATTATGCACGGATTCATGTGGCGCTCGGTTGCTCTACTTGGGGAACGTGATACTACGAGGGATGTGGCCGCCTTCATCCATGATGCGTGCGATCCGACTTGGCGCTGGCAGAGTGAGGGCACGAATCGGGGCACTTGCGCGCATGGAGCTGGCCACGGGCTCTTCTACTACTTTTGGAAGGACGATTGCAACGTACATTGTGCCATCACGCTCGCATTGCCTATTTGTTCCCAAGGTCCCTTGCGCGAGTGGTCCGCAGAGGGAAATTGGAAGCATTTGTGTGAAGGAGGGGTATTCCATTCAGCCTTCAACTCACTTACAGTCGAGGATCTCCTCCCACTGGCGCTCAAATATCCAGACAAGGGCCTTGTCGAAGTCTTCTGCGCGCAAGGCTGGGAGGCGTGTGCTGACAATCTCGGGGCTGAAGAGGGGGCGGGACGTTTTGAGCTCATCAAAGGAGGCTTTTGCGATGCCAGCGTCTGGACCTCTAGCGCTACTCAGGACGCGTCACACGAGTCGCCCTCGCCACCTCCCCCCCCCTCGCCGTCGTCCTTATCCTTGCCATCACCCTCGCGCACATCCCCGCCTCCAACCCCGCATCGGCTGCCATTAACACCTCCACCGCGACCACCTCCATCATCCCGGCTCACTCCATCAGTCTTTCCTTTGCATATGGATTCCCCCAAGAACCTTACGCTACCTTCCAGACCGCCGCCAAGAGCAGCTCTGCCGCTGGCTCGAGCATTGCCGCCGTCGCCGTATCAACCCTCTTTTTCGCCTTCATCATCATTGCCACCTCTTTTCAACCCTTCTGACGCAAAATCCGGAGCCGAGCTGATGGGATTCGATTCCTCAGTGGCATGGGTGCCAGACGTGATCATTGCTGCGCCTGAGCATACAGTCACATCTTCAACTATTCAGTCCATCACAGACCGGGACAGAAATGCCATGCTTGTAGCAGCCTTGGGATTGACGTCGAGCACAAGCGATGGCGATCAACGCAGCAGCATGCCCATGAGTTTTGCACAACAAGGTCAACAACACAGAGATGCGTGGTTCGAGCCCGGGAGCAGCCCAGTGTCCACACTGACGTCACTTGAGTCATTGTTCGCACAATTCGGCCCTGAGTTGACACTTGTTTTTGTCATTGGTATGATCTTTATCATCGCAGGATGCGCCTGCGGCATCACTCTTCGTCTCCTCTGCAGCTCTGGTGCACGGCTATCCCCTCATCCACGAATCACGGGTACACGGCCCGCTGTGCGGATTGTCCGCCGGGGTGTCGGTGTTGGGCGGAGGGCACACTACAGCAAAACCGCGAGAGATGACACCGATGATGTAATGATTGAGCGCTTCCACGATGATGGGACCCTCGTCGAGAGGCCATGAACAAATTCATGAGATACCATAAGATTGCGTTTAGGGGGACATCGTACTAGAGACAATAGACACCCATGGGCTCACACAGTGGGCTCGGAATAAGGAAGGAGGAGTCTTGGGCCCATTTGTCTTGTCGTCGCACATTTGCGCCCTGCGTTATGGCAGCGGCCTGTCGGGCTTGTTTCCGTGTTCCGACGAAAATTCTGGGTTTTTCTTTTTTTTGCTGATGACTGATAGCTGTGATGTGTTAAGCTAATACAAGCGCTACATTTTACATTTATTTGCACTTTGTGCGTCTATCAAAACTTGCCTTTGCAGCCTCCGAACCGGAGACCGGAGAATATTGGAATACTCGATAAAAGTAAGAAAAACTTCTTAATAGCGTCTCGTCTCACTCACTCGACTCGTGACCCTGGGCTTAGTTAGTAATAAAAGCGCAGCCACGCCCGCTATGGGCGCCTTGGTAAAAATAGGTGACATATTGAACTACGTATTTGGGCCAACTTTCCCAAATTACATATCATTACATTTTTGTACATACTCCACATATCTACCGCATATTTGGGCATGAGGAGGGGGATTCACAAACTGCAATTAGCTAGCGCAGCGTACGGGGGCACGGGCGAAGGGTTGCGCAGAAAAAATCTTGAAAAGTTTCCGTTACATGTACGGCGTGATCGACCCCCCAAAGAGTAAAGAGTGGATGTTGGATGTTGGTATAGGTTTATACCGAATTGGAACGCTGTACAAAAAGGAAAAATAGCGCTAGACGCGACCACGGTTTCACACATCACAAAAGCCGTGCTCAAAGCAGGCCGAACGATGTCAGAGTAAGGCTGATCTCACTCTTGGAGATTGCCTGCGAGGGCGCGCCGGCAGCTAGCGCGGAATGCGGTTCTTGCGGGGAGCTCATGGAGCTTTCCTCGGGGATGACTACGGGCATGGTGATCGACGCACGACGCACGACGCACGGAGGGCGCGGAAGTGCGGAAGGAGGCTTGTTTGTGGGAGGTGGTGGCAGGCGACTGGGGGTGGCTCAGGCGCGTGCTTGACTTGTATTAACTCGTTGACTCGGGGTATAGACTCGGGAACTCGGAGGGACTCGCTTGGGAACACGGAGGGACTCGACGAAGTTGCTTCAAAATCACTCACGAAAAAACCAAAACCCAACGACCTTCTTGGGCTCAGAAAACTAACGTAAACACTTCGGAATCATACGATAAACAAACCCTCCCCGCGCGGCGAAGGCTGAGGTCGCGATCGCTCGTCATGCGCGAAGAAATACGGAAAGCTGGAGTGCCCAACTTTCGAACGCGACCGGGCGCGCTTGGTGCGAAGAGGCTCGTGCTGGACGGCCAAGAAGTATATTAAGAGTCTGCGCTGCCCCGGCGTCAACGAGTGCCCGCGAACGCGATGCACTTGGCGACCGCCTCGGTGGATGGCACAGTAAGTCCTGCGGTGGCAGCGCAGCGCGCGAAGAGGGCTGTATGGCAATGCTCGCCACGATTCCCGAGCGCGCGGGTGGGTAGTCTGCGGGTTTGGGAGGAAGCGTACCAATAGTGTGGATGGGGTTCTGCGCGTAGGTAGGAGCGCGTAGGCAAGCCGGTGTCATCCTCCTCAGGTTGGGGTTGGAAGTGGGGTGGGGTGGGGCTGGCGGCCATGCTGCGTGGGCAGGTGAAGCAGAAATTGGCCGAGTGAGATGGCACGAAACGCCGGTGAGACTGCCGTCTGGTGTCCCCGGACCATTCAGTCCGAACACCAGCGACAAGGGGGGGCTGACGCCGCCGCCGTGCTCTCGCTGGAGCGCGGCGAAGGTCGGCCTGTCAGGCGGGTCGGTCGCCATCGCTCTGCCTCGGATTCGGATTAGAGCGGGGAGAGAGACGAGGGGAAATCTTCCCCTGGTCCGACGATAAAAAAATGTGGGCCTCCGGATCAACAAGAGTTTTTTTTTCAACCCACTCTCCCCCACCTCTATCGAGAGCGATCACCCCTATCCTAACACACGGACGGGGGAAAGAGAGGAAGATCGGGATCGGAGGATCCCGATCGGACGGAGAGGATGCAACCCGAAGGGAGAGAGACCAAGAACACGCGAAGGCGGGAAAGCAAAGAGAGAGGGCCTCTCTTTGGGAAGCCTAAAGGGCGGCTCTCCCCCCGACCGCAACATCCTGCAGGCAAAATGGAGCGAGCCATCGTCTCGTACCCAAAGCGCCCTGAATAACCTAATGTGACACGCGTGGCATGGTAATAGTATCCTCTTCTTTCTGACCACCACAATCAAGTCGATTTCACCCTAAGCCATGCGGGGTGTGTGGCGATCCGGCGCCCATGCCTGTGCGTGAAGGTGATTTTTCGTTCGCAGCTTCCCCTAGTTTGACGGCATACATTTTCGGACCAAGCAGCGCGCAAATGCTGCTGCGGGCCGTCACTCGGGCCGAGGGGGCCTCATCGGCGCCACTCGGGCCCCAGGATAGCCTCGGCGTCCGCAAGCGACGCCTCGCCTCGTGGCCCAACCACGAAGCGCACGCGCGCCTCTTCGTTGTCGCCGACGGCGATCCGCGCCTTGCACGACTGACGATACCGACCGGGTGACCGAGCGAGGATCTGCTTCTCCGAGGTTGCCTTAGGAGTGAGGCTCTGCAGGCCGGCGGTCACCGACACCACACATGTGCAGCACAGGCCATTGCCACCGCAGTCGCCCGTGCCAGCGGGCTTGTTATCATACCTGTTGGGGCCCGTGAAGCGAGGGATCGGCGTGGGATGCCTCCGCGCGTGCTGAATTCCCGGCCCACGCACCCCAGCCATCGAGGACGTCGGCCCTGTACGTAGCAGAGCAATTACGCAGGCATGCTTGCGCACCTAGTCGAGGTCTGATCGTTGACCTTTTTCCCCCTCGCAAGCAGGCCCATCCGGAGGTTCTCGCCATCGTATGCGTCATATTCAAACTCCTCTCCATCCGGAAGGATGGCGGACACCTGCGTTCACCGTGGGAAGCTCCCAGCGCGGCTCGATCCACGAGTCGCCCAGTTGGGCAGGTGGCCGCACCATCCATGCAAAGTGCCTGTGACATTATCCGGACGCAGCGACATACCTTGGCGACACCTCTACGCACCATCCGCTTGAGCGAGAGGCGGATACTTGTGGACGATGCGCGCATGGTGCCGATGGCCATGGCCACCTCATCGTAAGTGGCGCCCTCGGTGCGGATCCGCCGTGCGCCTGTCCTATCAGCAACAGCAACGATGGCATCGCCCGGCTGAACAGTCGCGACACCCTCGGCCGCCCCCTGCGCCTGCGCCCACGCACTGCCCCCCTCAACGATGGTCGTAGCGATCACAAGTGCGCCCTGTCGTTGCGATCCGTTGGCACCAATTCCAGTGCCTGAGTACCTGCACGCAAGTGAGATCGGGGCCGACCATCCGCTTTAGGTGATGGCAGTGAGTTATGCACACGATCGTCTGCTGGCAGACTCTGAGTGCGCGTGAGGCCTCTTCAGCCCTCCTGATGCTCGGTACTTACTCAGTTAGCTCAATGCCCAGCCCGTCGGTCGCGTCGATCACAACCTCCAGCTCCCTCGCCACCCACCGCCCGTCAGTCGGCTCGAGCCTAAGCGCATCCTCTTCTCGGCCACTTGCTCCGTCGCGCTGGCGCACCACGACCAACCGCCAGTTGGGAGGCTCGACCACACACGCGAGCGGCGGCAACGAACGTGGACGGCAGGCAAGGCGCGCCGCAGAGCCACCATGAGAGCCTACCAGGCCCCTGTGACAAGGCTGGGGGCCCATGACAGACACCAAGGTGCTGACGGCCTCCAGATGGTAGCAGAGAGGGCGGGGCGTGGAGAAGGCGCGCGCGAGTGCCAGCTGCAGCAGCAGCGCTTGAGACGACAGCCGCGCCACGCCCATGAGAGCCGAAGTGAAGTCACAAAAGGAAGAGGAAGGCAGAGGGGGTGGTCCGCCCTGCGGAAGAGCCGACACAGGCGGTGGCACAAACATACGTTCTTGCTCCTTACTTACTTACTCTACACACCACGAATTCATCCAACACATAATTAATTTTGAACATCCAGAGGGAGGTAATTCGGAAAATTTGGGGGCTCTGCTAGAAATCAAGCTTTAAGGTGGTAGGACGGTGGCGCGCGGGGGGGGGGGGGGGGGGGTTCGCCAGTGGGAGTTCGCGGGAGCGCGCGGGGCGAGAGGGGGAGCGAGAGGGAGAGGGAGAGGGACATGCCTCTCTGCCTCTCACTGGGACTGGAGACGAGCCCCCCTCGGGGAGTGGGGAGTTGGAGCCGGGCTCCCCGACCGCACCACCGCCGCCATGGCCCTCACCCAATGAGGGGGGCACTGAAGGATGGCGAGGCTTCTGCGTTGGGAGTGCAGACGCGGATGGCGCTCCCGCCTCGAGTTTGCAGAGGAAGAAGAAGTTTAACGGGCGCAAGAGGAAGAGTTGGCATTGTCTGCACTTGACGCCGGTTGAAGAGCTTCCGCGACACGCACGGAAGCGGAAGGCACCGCCCGGAAGAACCACCCCCCGAAATACACATAACGGAGGATGGAGACTACTACGCGAAAATCAAAGGCGCGTGGTATGAAGCGGAGCTTTCGTACCTGGGCACTCCAATAATTGGAGCGAGACTGCCTAACGCACCCGAGAACCTAGACACCACCCTACCGGCAAAATGGGGGGAGGGCTATAAATCCAACAAGAGACTCGAATACCCGCTGGCGGACGAACACACGCTAGACGGCAAGACACCCCTAGACGAGACCGGAGTGGAACACTTGACCGAAGGCCTCCAACAAACTACCCGAAAACGAAAACGACACGCAGGGCCCACCAAATGGGAAGAAAGACTACGGATACCCGAAGACACTTGGGCGCACCTAGCGAGGCTATACACATCCCCAATCCCCAATGGTGACGGCGCGTGATATGCACCTGCATTTCAAACACATCACGCATAGGCGAGTGGGCACATACAACCGATTTCCGAATAGAACCAATACGTGCCGCATATGTGGAGAAGCAGACGAATCTTCGACACACCTAGGCGAATGCCAGGGGATAACCAACATATTATGCGCGCTGAACAAAGTCGCCAGGTTCTCACCTGAGGCGGAAAAAAGTAGAGAAGACCACATCGTCGACAAACTATAAACTATTCATCTACCCGAAAGGGGACGCCCCGAGGGCGTTATATACACTATATCTATTAGCGTGGAGATATATCATCACAGACTTCTATAGAATTCATTGTGATGGCATAAAATTCTCGGAAGAATCGATATTGATAAGAACAATAGAGAGATACACCACACTGAGCAAAGCACTGGTCTTCGTAAACGGAACCGACTCGACAAGAACCGCCCAAGCGGGTATGGGTAGGCAACCTAAAAAAAGAATAGACATAAGCGACTTGAGACCCGTTTTTATGCTGAACGACAAGGGTGGGCTCAAACCCAGCGAGGAGCTAGTGGAGCTAGCCACCAAGCTAGGGATAGCACACGCAGTCGAGGGGAACAAGGAGCAACGAAACGAAGGCAAATAAGCCAAGGGCACAGAGGACCTGAGAATCACCAGGGATGGCAAGAGCCTGACGGAAGCCTGATGACCAACGCGAATCCCGGAGGGCACGCAGGACGCGAGAGACGACAACAGGCCTGCCCGGCCCCCACACTCCGAACCAGGCCTTAGGTAGGGCACCAGGGCCGGACCCCTGAAACCGAAGACCAAGGAATGAAGGGGGGCAGGGAAAGAGGTGGAGGGAGGGAATTTAAGGGCGGTGTAAGTAGAGACGGGATACCCAGGCAATAGTAGGTGTGTAGCCCAGAATCTTCAGATTTTTTTTTCTCCGTCGTTCTCTTGCGGGCGTGCGATGCCTGCGCGCGCCATGGCCCCCTTCTGGGGGGACCCTCGGGTCCCCCTAGAGGTCCAGCTGGGCCAGCTCAGGTGGCAGTGGAGGCTGGGGCTGGGCCCCTGGCCTCCGCCCTGCCTCTCCCTCGCTGGCTCGCTGGCCTCGCTGGCCCTGGGTGCCTTCCTGGTGGCTCAGGTGGTCTGTATGTCTGTATCTCAGTGGTGAGTGGGGGGTCAGTACGATGTTGGGCCAGTTCAGGCGGATGCATGCGGCGCGCGGCGCGCTTGGCGAGGATCTGGCAAGGAGTGATGTTAGCTCAGCCCCTGCTAGCAGGCGCAGGGGCTGAGGGTAGTTGAGTGTGCAGGCCCACCCAGGGGGTGTCTGCATTGGAGGAAGGGGGAGCGAAGCCCCCATGACCCCATCAGTTTAACTGATAGTTGAATCACACGTGGATTCAAAATATTGCTTGGAAGGTCGATTTTAAATTCTCACATCTTTGGGTCTAGCCCTAACACCCCCCTCACGTGCTAGCCTATGCAAGTAAGCTATATATATAATAGGAGTATGTCGCCAACTTTGCCGACGGAACACGACCTGTTTAAAATGGATGTCCGCACATCCGCAACAGCCTTACACCCACGAGCGATCGTGAGAGAGCCACTGGCTTTGGGAGCTTCCCGGTCGGGGATGAGGTGACTTCAACTCAATAGCATCAACAAAAGATGTGTAGAATTGGCCTAATACAATATTTGTCCCGGACTAAAGACGCTCTCTAGCTTGAGCATACGTTAAAAACGTTACATGTGCACGCACTCCAGGTAGGCTAGCAAACATCCTCCAATCTATGACGACGTTGCCTTTGGGCACCCAATTTAGATCGTTGCCTCCGTCTGTCTGTTTCTCATACCGTGCAACTCATCACTCCGCAAGGCTGCAACGCCATTTGTTCTCTATCTCCAAAGATGCATCCAATAGTACGCATCGGCTCGCTGTCCCGTGGATGTACCGATCACCAGTAGAGGTAAGGCCTGTTACAGTTTGCTTCTCCCTCGCTGGCCTGGATGTCTTGGCTTTTGCCTCCCACTCACCACTCGGCCGGGGATAAGATTAGCACAGGTCGTCGGTGATCTCTTCGTCTTCAGGCGCCAACTCGCCGAAATCACCCGTTCCGCTCGCGTTAGGAATGCTTCCATTCGTTGTGCCCGCTCCAACTCTGAGATCTGAGTCTGCACGCATAGCCGTGCTCCTATCTGCACCGATGGCAATTGCTGATGTTTTAGTATCGGGAGCAAGGTATGCGGAGGGCACCCTGCAAGACTGCAACGTCAAACCACGCGCGAGAAGCGCGATTTGGTTTTCAAGCCCGGCTAATGTACTATCCATTACAATGCGGGCTAACATGTCCTCATTTTGAGCTGCAAATGCATCCAGCAGACGGCGTGCTAAGCTAGCCTCGTCGGATCCTGCAACAAAATGCAGAAAACCGGTCATTTGGCCCGTGTTGGCGTAGCACATGTGACGCCAAGGGCGTCTTGCATGCATGATGGGGCTCAAGCAGAAATCGCACCTGCAAAGCCATGAGGGAGTTCCTCCGCCCGAGCACAGCTCGTTGCGGCACGCTCGTATTCACCTGCTGCAAGGCTCACGATGACCGCTGATAGCTCAGCCCGGGTGACATCGTGAGGGCGGTCCTGCCGGGCATACACGGGTGCTTGTTTACGCAACAAGGCAGCAGCGTCGCTCAGCCTGCCGGCCCGCACGAGAAGTGTTGCAGCAGCACGGAAGGTCTCTGCCGAGCCACGTAGCCGTGCCTCATCCTCCTCGTCGTCAAAAAGTCCACACGCCTGCTGCATAAGGGCACATGCGCGCCTCGGGTCTGAGGCCTCGACGGCCCGTCCCGCTTTGCAGAGTGCGGAAGCCGCCAGATCGAGGGTGCCGTCTGCGGCGTACAAGCTGCTCGAGCGCTCGTACAAGTCGGCAGCGTTGGCGGCTGCCTTGAGCCCATCTTTTGCGAGCAGAGCGGCCGCCTCGAGCAGCTTGGCTGCCGACGCTCCGCCAAGCTCGAGCGCCTCATGAGCGGCAGCCGCCTTCTCATACGCATGGATGGCCTCGGGAAGCGCCTTAGCCACGCGGTAGCAAGTGGCGGCCCTCTCGTAGGCGGCGGCGGCGCCGTCCCAGTCCTTGGAGCGAAACCAGCCGGAGGTCTCGCACCGCGCAGCCGCAGCCATTGCCTCGTCGCCCTCGCGCCGCTTACGATCCTCCATCTTCTCGCGGCCCTCGCGCGCTCGCCTCCCTTGCTGCTTGCTGGCGAGCCGCCGGCCGCCCCTTTCGCGTTGGTTGAAGTAGTATTCGCACTAGCTATAGCTAGCAGCTCCCTTCCTATCCGGGTGAGTCAAGATGCCTTAGGCCTTAGGATAATATTAAAATTCTCTTAAGTCACGCGCACAGCCTAACAATGGGATGGGTGGGTAGGGAGGGCGAAGGCCGGAGAGAGGAGTCCAGAGCTTCGACGCAGTGTGAACGGGGGTTACTGTGAAACACCACATTCGCACTAGCTAGCAGCTCCTTCCTATCCGGGTGAGTCAAGATGCCACAATCACCCCTGCTGCCGCCAGCCGCCCCTCTCCGCCCGTTTACTTACGCAAACGTGTCGAATCATGCGGATGCTTGATCGTGTCAAGTCTCATTCGGGGCACAATCTTGAGAGAGAGAGAGAGCGAGCGTGAGGAACGCGCTACATGACGACGGCGCACGTGGCCACTTCACAAAACTCAATCTTCTAACACCACTCAATCAAACTAAGTTTATACTTGGTTCACCCATGGCGGGGCACGAGCCCCCCCCTCTCTCCACTCCTCCCCCGCCATGGGGGAGGAACCACCCACTCTCCTGGCATGCCTGATGGCTTGCCAGGAGCACACTGCCATGCTGACCCATCCCTCTCCCCACAGGCACGCCTGATTCGCCCGCCCTGGCCTGTCGTGGCCAGCCCATCCCTCTGACCAGCCCCTCCTCCCCCTGGGCCCCCCTGATCAGGACCCCCCAGCCAGCTCCAGTCGACTGGCAGGGGCTCGAGAGCCAGCGATGGAGAGGCAGGAGGGGCCAGGGCCATGCCCCAGCCTCACCTGCCCCCTGAGCTGCGCTCCAAGGCCCCTGCTGGCCTCCTGGGGACCTGAAGAGGGGCCGCAGGCGCGCGCCATGGGCCCCCGCCGCAGGGAAGAGAGGAGGAAAAGGGAAGAGGGAGGGGAGGGGGGAGTGGCAGCTCTCCCCTCCGGCGTGTACGTGTCTTCTCGCCCCGTTTGGGTAAGAGAAGACGGGGGCGCCAGAACCAAGAGGGAAGGGCCGCGGCTCGCCGCGGCCACTCGCTCTTGCGAGGAGAGATTAGCGTTTCTGGGCTCCTATTCATGAGTGCCCCCCCCCCCCCCTGCGTTGTTTTTACCCGAAAGGGGTTTTCCCCCAGCGTGGACTCGAGGAGAGGACGTGCTGGGGTGCGCGGGGTCGGTGCGTGCACTGGGGGGAGGACGAATATCGGGGGGAGGGGGCGGGGCCCCCTCCCCCCGGTAGCACTCGGACACCTGGCTCGTCAGGCATGGCGGGATTCCGGGACGGAAAAGTTGTGTCCAATTAGCTAGTGGGGTTGGCTAGGATATAACATTAATTATTTCATTATATATATATATCTAACACGCTTCGATAGCGGCTGCTCCATGGTCGCTGGTGGGGCGCCCTCGGCGGGGGGCCCGAAGGAGAGGGGAGTCGCGGCGGCGCGCTCCATCGCGTCTAAGTATAAACTTAGTTGAGGCAAGATAAATCCAAATTCCCATCTCATGAGTCTCCGCCCACAGCGAGGACAGGAATTTAATCTGCCAAGCCCAATTGGCGCCCAAGCATGACGAGTAGATGGTGAGCGCTGTAGCGGACAGCAAGGTCGACAGGCGGCGCGAGACCTACGGCCATTGAAGAAGTTTGGGGACGTCAAGCATTACGCGTGGGCTTGCAATTGAGTGTGCTTGTGGGTCAGCTTCAGGACGTTCACAGCTGTTGGTATCGCCAATGGCTGTGGTGCTATTTACCGATAGGAATCGCGATGCAAGCAACAAGTTAACGAGGTATGCGAAGGTTGAAAACACCGCATACACCACCAGAGCACGCCACACATTTCTCTTCTCGTAGTCGTTGAACAAATTGACGACCATAAAGATAAAAACGCATCTACGCGTGGGTTAATGCCACAGTGAAGCGCTCACTGATGTAGCATCCGGGCACGGCGCTCTTTGTGACGCCATCACACTATGTACTTACATGTGATGCAATTTGGTGGTCAGTGCCATGCGCTCAACGAGCAGCATTGAGACGGTGTCTGGTATTGCGTACAGCACCCCCAGATTACGGATCGAAGTCGTCCTCCACTGGTCTCGTGCCATCGCGAGGTAGAGAGTGCGAGCCGCCACGGGGGTGTAGCTGCGAGTGTAGGATAGCATGGTGGGCGTGAAAATTTCCAAATCCTTCTGCAGAAGCTCCTCGGGAAGGGCCGCTGGCGACTTTCGCAATTAGAAGGGGGAGCATGCATCCACTCACGACAAGAGAACAGCCGCTTTGACAAGATTAGAGAGCACGTAGAACTTCTTTTCGCGCGGAATAGCGGCATATCTGAGAAAAGCGCAGAGCAAGGGCCATTTTGTAGGGCGAGAGCGACAGTGCGATTTTAAGGGCGCTGTAAGCGGTCTTACGAGGAGGAAACTCGCGACATGACGTAGTCGCACACGAAGTATGACGAGAAGACAACGTAGCCACCCACCAAAAAGACGGCGAGGTGTCCAGATGCAGTGAGGACATAGGCCTCGAGAAACGCAGTGGCACATGCTGAGAATGTGCAAATGGCCGCAAAGAACCAGGCCGACGGTTGGAGATTCAGCTCAGCATCCGAGTCTTCGAGAGTCCTGCAGATCTGCTTCTTAAGTGATGCGACACTAGCCCCATCAATGGGGTACGCTGTCTTGTGCGAAACCTGGTCCTCCTGATCGAGGCGCTGCTTTGAGCAGATTCGCTGCATGAAGCTTTGGCTTGGGGGCTCTCGAGTGGGCAGGTTGCGACAGTCCAGATTGGGCGTAGGCCGACCGGTCTTTACGCTCACGGCACGCGTGTGACCTCTGCTCTCACTTTGCACGCCCCCTTTGACCTCTGACAGTGCCTCTCTCTCTCTCTCTCTCTCCCTCCCTCCCTCCCTCCCTCCACTCTCCCTCCACTCTCTCTACTCTCTCTCTTTCTGCTCGAATCGCTCTCGCTACTGTCTCTCTCCCCCCCCCCCCCCTCCCTCCCTCTCTCTCTCTCC
>CM030945.1:486157-511157 GCA_018136815.1 Isochrysis galbana | reverse complement strand
TGCGTCAAGAGCGACCCTTCCTTTGCGTATGGCATATTCGTCCGCCAGCGGGTATTCCATGAATCTCGGGCCTTTATACCCGCCTTCCCATTTTGCTGGTGGGTGGTAATATTGGGTTTCCTCGGCTTCCACTACTTCCCCGGTGCCGGCTACCTCTCCTAGGTAGTCGGTGTCGGTGTGTATCCAGATGTTGTTAAATTTACTGATAAATTTTTCGTCTTCCGAGACTTTAATTTCACTGGGCAGTGTCGTGTCCCTTGGTTCTTGCGTCTGGGTGCTATCTACGTGCGGCTCTTCTCCTTTAGTGTTTTTGGGGGGGGGGCGCTCTTTCGCTCGCTCCAACAGCCGTGTCGCGTAGCTTACGACTTCATCCCACGAGTCAAGAAATTCCTTTTTATGTATCACGCGGCCTTCGTGCACGAAGGTGTCGGGTAGGTGCTCAATATACGCCGAGCACTCCGCCTTGCTGTATGGTGTCGTAAAGGCGCCGTCTTTGAAAACGTTGTGAACTACGTTTGTGTGTAGTGATTCCCATAGGCGTGCCCACGGGGCCCGTATCGCAGGGGGGGGGGAAGGCGCCTTGCCTTCATTCGGTGCCAGTTTTTTTTTGTTGTAAAACGTTTCGATTGTTGAATCCCGGCTGGCTAGGCGTGTGTGTGTGTGTGTGCGCGGGGTTTGTCACGTCGGGCGTCAGAGACGGTGGGGTGTAGCGTCAGCGCTTGGGTGTGACGGCGCATGGAGAGCGCTCCGAGTATCAAGGGGTACGCCTCGGCACGTCAGGGGAGGCACCAAAAACACACGGACATACACGCTACGAGGCGGAGGGGCGGAGGGGCGGAGGGGCGGAGAGTCGACGGAGCGGCGAAGAGCCCGCCGACGGAAAGACGACCCGACCCTCGTGAGCCATCCCCCCCCTTCCCCCTCATGATGGCCCGCTACGAGCATCACCCTAATACTCGTTCACTCCATACGAATGGATGTTTTGTCGAATGACGAGACATCGTCTCCTGTTTGATTCCAGTCCACTCCAATACCAGAGAATCCAGCTTGAGCCTTCCGTCGCCAACAGCGTTCGCGAGTATTTGAAATCCACCATCTGTGATACCTTGGTTTCGAGACAAATCGAGTTTCGTGAGCGTCTTATTCGCACTGAGCATTGCGATCAGATCGTCCATATGTTTGTCCGTGAATCCACAGGATCGCGCACGAAGGGTAGGCACCTTCAATCTAGGCAACAGCCTCAAAATCTGATACGCGTGTGCACGTTCCAAGTGCAACTCCTTCAAATTCGACAGCTCTGCTAAAAGGGGTGTATGTGTTGTAAGACACACTTTTATTATTAATCTATCTAACTTTTCTAGGTGTTTATGAAGAACCCTAAATTCGTCTTCATTGACACGATCCAATTCAATACTCTTGAGATTAATGCGCTCACAAATTTCCTTGATGTCGTGAGCACGATGAGCAACATCTGACACACGATAAGCAATATCTGACACATAGAGATGGGACAGATTCTGGAGTTCGTTCACTTTCGATGCGAATGCTTGCAGCCCTTGCCGACCTAGATTGTTTTCCGATATGGACAGTGTCTTTAGCTCGGAGAGGTGGTGTGCGTATTTCATGAATTGACACATGCCTCCCCAATCGAACTCATTATTACTTATATCAAGTTCCGTCAGACTTGCCCTTTGGGCGTTAGTTATCAGCTTCTCCATCCCAGGATTGGTTATGCCGCACGATCTCAGATTGAGGACCTTCAATGAAGGAGGCAACAATGGGACGAAATCTCCTAGTGCATTGAGTCGAAGGTGGAGCTTTTCGATTGCAGCGGCCCCGAGGGCGTCTGATAACGCCTCGACGAGGCCCCTGTCGTCTATACCGTTGTCATTGAGATTGAGCTCTTTCAGCGTCGTCTTCATCTGCCCCTCGATTATACAATCCTTCAACATGCGTATGTCCTCGCCAATACTGACGGTGTTGAGGACGAGCTTCTCAAGGTTTCCCAGAGTGCGAGTGTTTTTCTTTACGACTATCTCATTGTGCAAGGCCTCGATAAAATCGCACGTTTTATTAGAATCCAGTGGGCGGGAGACAAGCACGAGATTCTTGAGACAATCCAATTTGCTATTTTGTAGCAACGCACTGAATACGCTTATGTTCCGAAATATCAAAGTCTTGAGGGGAACCCTGGCTCCACAGTAGGAGTTGATGAAGGTGGTCGCCTCTTGCGATATGACCTGATCCGCTTGCGACACGACTTGATCCTCGGCGAACCGGCCAAGCTGTAGAGTGTGCAGGCCCATCAGGTTGACCTTCTGTAGTTTCCGCAGATGCTCATTGTGATTTTGCAAGACCCAGAGACTGGATACGCGAATGGGTCGCTTGGATACGTGACTCCATATGCGTGCATCCGATGTGTTAATTTTCAACCGGAAGGGATGACCTCCCGGGCTTGGAAGGAAACGGAGATTCTCACGTTGACATGGCCGGTTCAACAAATGGATGTTGGTGTTTGTGATTTCAAGTTCACACTCGTGTGGGTGGTGCTGATCGAATATTTGTAGTGCGCTCACTGCCAAGTTGCCCAAGATTAGTTTTCGTGAGAGCTCCCTGTCCGTCAAATCGTTCTTCGCCTTTTTCATGATTGTTCCCATAACGCTGAAGAAAATAAAGGTCGTTTGCCTTCATTTGGTACCCGGTTGGGAAGGGCGCGCAGCCACCAAATGAAGGCAAACGACCTGAGTCGAATTTGAGTTTTGGGCGTAGGGGCATCGCTCTTGCTACCGTGAGTTTATTGGCCGCGGCCGCAATTGCGTGTACGTACTCAGGGTGGAGGAAGAGGCATGCCGGGCCGTTCAAACAGGCGCCCGGGATCTTCTTGTGCGGATGTAGGTGGCAGCGGATCGTACACTTGTTATCGATCCACGCTCCAGGGACGTCGTGCGAGAGATTACAGCGCACTCCGCGTTTGTTCCTGAGGCACAGCCCCTGGGTGAAACGCGCGCATTGCTTGGGGGGACCCTTTCCTAGCGCCTCGTGCGCCGATTTCGGGCGGGGGTTGAGCCGTTGCGCTTCGTTCCGTGCGCGGCGCTTTGCCGCCTCTTGTTCGCACTCACAGATGCGAGACGAGTTGGGGAGGCCTTGCGCCACCTCCGGCCGCCAGCCTTTGCAGCCACGCAGGCTGCCGTGAATCATGAGCTTATGGGGAGACTGGATGTTTGCTGGCATACTGATCTCTTTGCACGCCCGAACGGCGTAGTTTACCGGGATTGTTTTGCCGTCGATTTGAAGCAGCAGCTTCCGAGGGAAGCTCCCGTCAAGAAATGAGCCTTGACCCGCTGAGACATAAAGGTGCCATCGGGTCGAGTATGCCGCCTTGGATACGAACGTTCCGGCTCCGCCTTCGAGCTTCATACGCTCTCGGTTGCCCTTCAAGAAGGTAAGCCCTACCTTTTCGATTGCGAAGATGATTGCGCTCAGATTAATTTGGGCCGCTTGCGCTAGGCCTTCGGCCTCGATGACCAGGTGTGCCGCGACGTCTTGCAGGGCGTTGTATAATGCCTTGCGAGAAGAGGAGCCTTTCTTGTTGATTTTCTCGTCGATCGAGTCTACCTTGATGTTGACTGAGACGTCGGTCTGATTGATGCGAAGCGTAGTGATGTCGCCGTAGCGCTCCTTGAATTGTTGTACGCAGTCCTCGTTCACGGCTATGTGCCATGGCCCGCGGATGGAGCGGGCCCAAAAGTCCGGCTCCGGGTCTACTCCTTCGAGCTCCAGAAGGAGCTCTACAATCGCAGCGTAGACGGTGGCGTCCAAGAAGGTGTAGTCCCCCTCTTGGTGGAAGGATAGCTCGAAGTTGGCGTCTGACTCGAAGTTGCCTTGCTCTCCGTCTGAGAGTGGCTCCTGAGCGGCAGGGACGAGCGGGGTTGGTGAGGCTGTGGCTTGGTCCGATGGTGTGATTGGCAGGGAGAGATGGCATGCGTCCAAGGGCGCATCATGGTTCGTGTTCATGGGTGAGGTTGTGAGTTGTTGTGCTGCTGGGTCTGTCTTCTGATTCATGTTGATCCTGCTGCTGGTGTTGTGCCCATAAGGGCCACCCGGTCTCGGGTCGCGCTGCCGAGGCAGCGCGGCCGTCCCCGGGGTGGGAGAGGCCTCTGCCATAAGGCATGCCCAGTGGATGTGCGGCTCTTCTTGTTTGGT
Organism: Isochrysis galbana; assembly: GCA_018136815.1. Lineage (NCBI taxonomy): Eukaryota > Haptophyta > Isochrysidales > Isochrysidaceae > Isochrysis > Isochrysis galbana. The sequence continues at coordinate 506,954 of CM030945.1, read as the reverse complement.
GCTGGCTCTTTGTGCTCTACAGCCTGTGGCCCACCATGGGGTGAGCCAGCATGGCTGCCTTGTTGGGTGTGGCCGGGGCCACGGGCCGTGCGGCGCGACCGGGGTCGCGCTCACCTGCTCGGCCTCTGCGGGCGGACGCGGTCGCTTCGCCAGCGACAGCTCCATGGGTACTGGGGGGGCGCCCGCGGCGGGGGGCCCGAAGGAGAGGTGGGGAGCGGCGGCGCGCTCCATGGCGACCAACTATAAAGTTAGTTGTCAGTAGCTGATGTGAGCTGATGAGGTCCATCAGCTGACATCACCTCAAACAGCACAGAATATCAGCATATCAGCTGATATCAGTCACCTGTGTCTTTGCTGTAAATGTAGATACGACAAATCGCCGTCCTCTATGATAATTGGCCCCTAACGGCTCAGGTGACTTCTACCTTGCATTGAGTGGTGCTGGGCACTAGAGTTCGAACCCCAGTGCATTCATTTTCATTTTCTGCATTTTTTCTTTGGCTGTAGAAAGTGAAGGGGACTGCATGTTTTGTTTTCTCCCCGCTCCAAGCTGCTGACAACTGATGACTGACATCAGTATCAGTTGTCAGCTCGAGGTGAACTGATACTACGCGCAAAACGCCTATTTTAACGCGCAAAACGCCTATTTTAACAGTAGAAGCACAGTTATAATGGTAAAATTGTCATTTTCAGCCTAGAAGTGGTGTGTATCCTGATCTGGGGCTCCCCCAGATACAGTAGATACAACTGTATCTGGCCCCTCCCCCAGATACAGTATCCTGTATCTCCCATCTCCCATCTAGGGTTCAACCCTCTTAAGTGATGTTTCGTATATCCAAGCCTCTTGCCGCCTGCGCAGCCGGCAGCGCCGAACGATCGATCGGTACGCCGCGAACACGCGAGGAGGAAAGCAGAGAAAAAGAGTTGTTATGCTAGTCTGCATTTAATTTGAAAATAGTGCTCTATATACAACTGTGGACATTCGATCGCTCAATTCGACTGATGTCCCACAATTGACGGAACGACACCTTCGATGGCGCGTACGCCTGCCTCACCCCCCCTACCCGCAACAGGTGGGAAGCCGAAGGCCGAAGGACGCGAACGTGCCGTTTTCTTTGGCGCGACATAGAGCAGTGATAAACCTCTTTCTTGCCTTGGGTTACAGTTACAAGGACACAAGGACACCTTCGCGCGTCATAACCTTCATTCACGCGCTCTTGGTTCCCTTGAAGGAAAAAGAAGCCTTGCTTTTCGACCGCCTCAGCCAGCGCGTTGCGCGTTTATGTTAATGAGTCTCTTCATTTCGAACTTGTAGTTACGGACCACGAGGTGCGCCGACACGTCTTTGAAGGCGCTGGCTAGCGCCTTGTTTGATGCCGGTCGCCGCCAGACGGGCTAGAAATGGGACTATGGAGGGCAGCTCACGGCCAGCGAGGCACGCGCGGGAGAGGCAGGAAAGGGAAAGGCCAAGGACCAAGGAGCAAGGTAATAGGTAATAAGTACTAGGCTGGCAGTCGGTGTGTAGCCCTACCGCTGAAACTTTTGATTTTTTTACAGTTAACAGTTAAGTGGATACTGATACTGATAGTTTATACTAGTAGTAGGAGTTCCTGCTATTCTTACTAGTATATTGATTGCGTTTGCGTTTATAGTGTATCTATACAAAATGCTTTAATTGACGCATATTTTAAGACAAAATACAAAATGTCCTTGGTGAATTTCGGCGGCGCTAGCCTCTTCTCACAATGAGAGCGATGGAGTCGCCGCGGCGGTCTAGGGAAGTTGCGGTGGTGTCGTCGATCCGAGCGTGCGGACGTTCTGCCGTTTTATGGCTGATACCGAGCCCGTCCCATATTCGACGGAATGCGACGTGAGGTCTGTGGAGAGAGCAGCGCGGATCTGCTCGGTCGCTCGTTCTTCTCGCGGCACGTAAGTGGCAGCTCTAGATGAAGCCGATGACGCATGGGAACTAGAACCAAGAAAACTAAGCCGAAGTCAAAGTCGTACCCACTGCCGTTGATGGCCGTGTCCAGCGTGATCCTTGCTTCATTGCGTATCGTACTTGACACTTGAGCGTTTGCGTCTCCACCTCATGAGGGCACAAGTGCGGTGTGCCCTCTTGTTGACCTCCCATGTACACTTTCCCATGTAGTGTCAACTACCCAGCAAAGGGGAAGTGGTTGTCCAAAGCTTGACATCATGGCGCGCAGCCTTGCCGTAGTTCCCACAAAGACCGAAAACCGTGTCAACTTGGCGCGATGGACAACCTCACAGCCAAGGTCTCTCGAAGTACGCGATGAGAAGCTTGCGTGCACGTCGACGGAAGTGGTAGTGTAGAACCGCATGTCGAGAATATCGTGCATTCCGCCCCACACCAACTGAATTTGGCACCATGTCTGTTCTTAGCCTACTCCTAGCATGGTGGGGGATCCTAGGTAGCTATTTCGATCAACTGCCCTTCGGAGGGACGCTGCATGTCTAGCCCCGCTGGAGTGGGATATGGCCTTGTCAACGGCAAAAGCGGTAATCGAATCTCGACGCGCAATTTCACCGGGGGTGTAGTTGTGCAACCATCGGCCAGCAGATCCGGCTGTTGGAGGATTGCCCGTGAGTCTAGCGAGCAATGAATCCATGTTCCGTGCCATGCCCTGTCGTGGGGTGACCAAAGATTCCCTTCGGGCAGACCGTTGGGCAAGCACTTGCTCTAAGCTGCTCGTACCCATCACCTGACATTGAAAGAAGAGGGCAACGAGAGGGCAAAATCAGGCTCAATGCGAGCTTCAGTTTGGCATAAGATTGTCATTGGACCGACCAATCTCTAGACCGGTGTGAGGCCGAACGAGGACAGTGGAATGTGCATGGTATGTCGCGTGGCTCTATTGTAGGCGAACAGCTCCGTCTAGGCGCACCCTGTTCTCCGAAAGACTTCCCAGGGGTTCCATGGCATTGTCAGGCAGGGGCTTCAAGAGTGTCGGTTGGTGGGGCACCGTAGATTCCATTTTTGGTGTCCCTCGTGGAGCTGCAGTGGCAAGAAGCGGTTGTCTAACAGCAACATTTGGCATTGGTACTACCGCGGCGAAATCCGAATGCGTAAGTCGGGCCGAAAGTTTGGGGGCTTCATGAAATAGTGGTTCCACGCAGACCTTTCCTGGAACAGCAGAAACCATACACTTACCTCGGGGCGAAAGTTTGGGGGCTTCCTGAAAAGGTGGTTCCACGCAGACCTGCCCTGGAACAGCAGAAACCATACGCTTACCTCGACGCGCTGTTATCGGCGCCAAATTGCGTCTTGGCGATCTCGCTGTCAGAGAAGGGCGCAATTGTTCAGATAGACCGCCGACAAGCGCCGGAGTATGTGTGCGAGTGTCGGGGCCCCAACGCACAGGTCGACTACGGCATTTCAAGCGAGGCAATGCCGAAGTTCGTGCGCTTTCCGGAGCGAAAGCTGCTCGTGATCTCTCTGTGAAGTGGCCGAAGTGAAGATTTTGCACAGCAGGTCGGCAATCTGAGGCGCATGCAAGCAAGGCATGCTCTTGTGCTCGCACGATGAGAAGTTCTCCAGAGTCTCCAACGTCGTAAGCGTAGGAGAAATCGCGGTCTTCAGCCGCATCGCGCTTGAGCTGGAACATTTCTGCCGCATCTAGTACGTATCCATCAGAGAGGCGTGCCACAATGTCTGGATGAGGCCGCACCGCTGACTCAAGACCCGCAGGCTGCCCTTCGACCTCCTTCCGGCTTGGCAGCGCACAAAAGGGGCCGTCGTTCACGCATGGAGATCCCTCACGATCGTGCTCATCAAGGAGTCCATCGATTTCTTGTGCCCATCCATCCAAGCCCCTGTGCCTGCTCTTGCTCTCCCTCTCCCTTTGCTGAGGCATGCTGAAGTCCAAAGGCGGCGACCACTCGCGATCGTGCTGAAGCTCGAGCATACAGCTAGCGCTCGTGGGCTCGTGCGGCGACGCAGCGAATGGTCCACACTGAGATGACGCCCCCGAGCGCTCCGCTCGCTGACGCTGCCCACTTGCGGAGGGCACGGCCTTCATCGAGGCGAAGCCATTGTAGTGCGAAGATTCGTTCGTTCGTTCCTGAGGCGCGCGAGGACGGTGTGGCAAATTCCGTTACGGATGAGAGAGTCAGACAGTGTGCAGCCAACTCATGGCACCTTTGCTTGACCTTTGTCCTTCCCTCCGGTATTATTTCTACGCCATGGTTGCGCGCCGCATCATCGCGGTCGCGGTCTTCTTTCTGCCTCTTGCTCGTCGAGGCGATCACGTGCTCGAGAGGCACGGTCAGGGTACGTTGGGGTTGAACTTGGACACGGAGAGATGAGGGGGGGGAGGGAGAGGGAGGAGGGAGGGGGAGAGAGGGGCGCGCACACGTACGGGTGGCCGAGCTCGCGAGATAATAATAGGACGAATTGTGATGACCCAGTGGGTCTGAGGGCAATGAGGAGGAAGCCAAGCCGGCGGCAGGCGCGGCGGGGAAGGGAAGGCCCCCCTCCGCCCTCCGCGACATCTCTCATCTCTGGGCTTTGGACCGTGTGTGTTTGGCTGTGTCGCATCCAGAGTTAGGGCGGTCAAACACGGCTTTTTAAGTACTAATATCTAATATGGGGGGGTCGACATATTTGACCGTGAACGGAAAGCCCCGGCGAAAGCGGCTCGGAGGGTCTCCCCGCCTTTTCAGAATCCTCGTCCGAAAAGACGGTGCGAGGTCCGGTCGGACCCCCCTTACGGGCCGAATCACGCCTGAGTGCCCAACATTCGAACACAATACGGCGCGCTGCCGGCACTTTCACGTTCATCCATTTGCACTGGATTGCCAACCAAGCCAGATTTCAAAAGGTGCCGCCCCAGAAGCCCAATTTGTCGGCCCTGCGGCTTCGGCGCACGCCTTTGCGGTGAAGGCGGAGGTGAGACGTGAACACGACACACACCAGCTCTCAAGATTTCGGATGAACGGTGGGCGCGGATGCGTGGGGCCGGGCCAGGAGGCTTTTGGGAGTTCGAGGCAGGTCCGGAACGGCCTGGTCGCGACCGGCCCGTCGCGCCGCTCGGCCATTTGAGGAGCTGCACCTCCCATCGTCCAAGCGAGCGCTTGTCGACGTCAATGGGGCCGTGGCCTTGGGCGTCGGGCCGGATCGACTCGAGGCATTCCTGCGGCGCGAGGGGCCAGGTTGGGTCAATACGAGTGTGTGCGACCCTTGAGCACCAGCGTGCGACCTACCCTTGACCCCCCACCCTGCTCGCGAGAGCTCTAGGCTCTGCATGGCCACCATCTCCAGGCCATTCTTCGGCCGATCACGCGCGATCGGACGTCGCGGAAGCTCCGCGTTTCTAATAGTGATGCGCCCCATATTCACCATTCCGATTCCCTTCCGTGAGCTCCCGCCTCAATCTCCCAAAATAGCCCGCCACGCGCGGGGGAAGGGAGGGGAGTCACTCACCGACGCCATTGCCCTTCGTGGGGCGGGAGGGGGTCGTTCGGAGGGGGGAGGGAGTTGCCGGGGCAGGTAGGGAATCCTTGGACACCCAGGGGAGGTGGGAAATAGTGGTTAAAATGAGTGAGTGACCGGGGGGCTACAATAAGCAACCGCCTTCCGGACATCTGCGACTACGCGCGCGCGCTCCTCGGCCCGGGTGTCGCGGGCATGTACTGTGTAGTGCCCCCGTGCCGGCTTGGGCTTGTTGGCAGGCTTGCTAGGGGCCATGGGAGGCTGGGGAAGGGCACGGGCACGCCCACGAAGCGGGCACGCGCACGAAGCTCAAGCCTCTATTCATATTCGTTATGCCTACTGCCTACACATACCCCCCCCTCCCCCCCCGCGGGATCGAGCCGGCCGGGGGTCCCGCCCTCCCCCATTCCGCGGCGCTCGCATCTCGCCCATCTCGACAAACCTTCGGCCGAGATTGTGCCCGAGATCGTGGATCGGCCGTTTTGACCGTCCGCGGGCCGATCTTCGCTCCCGGCCGGCCCCCCCGCCCCCCCTTCCCCCCCCTTTCCCCCTTCCCCCCTTCCCCCCCCCTCGTGTACCCCCCCCCCCCCCACCTCCCCCTTCCCGGCACGCAGGACGTCCCCCGTCCCCTTCCCTCCCGCCGGGGGTCTCCGCCCTTTCCCCCCGCCCTCTCCCATCGCCCTCTCACTTGCTCCCGTCCCCCCTTCCCCCCCCGCCCTCCCCCACCACGTGCAGAGGAAGGCGGGGGGAGGGGGGGGGGTTACACGAGGGGAGGGAGGGGGGGGGCGGGGGAAGGGGGCACGAGGCGCCCGGGCTCACCGCCGGGGGGGGGGGGCCGTGCGCCCCCATCCCCGCGGGGGGGGGGGAAGGGAGGGGGGGCGGGGGGGGGGGGGGGAGAGGGGGGCCGCGGGGGGGGGGGAGGGGGGGGGGGGAGACAGCGTCTCGAGTCGCGGCCCCTGCCCCCCCCCCCCCCCCCCCGCCCGCCCGCCACAGTACCCCCCCCCCCCCTCCCCCGCGCGCCTTCTCAACTGTTCGACGCGGCAAAGCTCTCCATCCGAAGACCCCGCAGACGGCCGCCTGCTTCTTCCCGTTGAAAAGTGGCCGTCTCTCACCTCTCACACACCCCCACCGACCCCCTCCTCGTCCCTCCGCAGAGGCTCTTCTCTCTCTCTTGGGCGGATCTCGACGCTCTCAGCATCCTATTCCCACCCACCACAGCGATCTCTCCACTCTCTCACTCCTCTCTCCTCTCTCGATCTTTCTACCCCTCTCTCTCTCTTCCCCCCCCCGTTCCCTCTCTCTTCCTCCCGCTCTCTCTCTCTCGTTCTCTCCCCCTCTCTATCCACATACACAACCCAGATACCGGGAGAGGGACACCTGGAAAATCAAACATGATGACGCCTCTCTTCTCTCTCTCCTCGCACCCCGTCCTCGCACCACTTTCAACACCCCCCCCCTCTCCCCCTCCGCCCCCATGGGGCTCCCTCTCCCCCACCCTACGCTCTTCTCCCAAAGCCAGCTGGCGGGCGTCGAGGGCGCGGCGGCTCAGAGGCCAACACAGAAGGCCGAGGACCTCACCACTATACTCCACGACCAGCACGCCTCCTGCTTCGCTGTCTTTGACGGCCACGGAGGGGTGAGAGCAGCGCAGGCGTGTGTCGAGAGGCTTGCCCCTCGCCTTCTCGGGCTCTCCAGCTCCTCCTTCGCTAAGGAGGAGGTGGAGCGCGAGTTCTGGAGGATTGACAATGAGCTAGGATGCGCCGGCGTTTCCGATGGCACCACGGCCACTGTCCTCCTCGTCTGCGACAGAGCGCCCGCACACGATGAGGCTGCCGATTCCGTCCACTCATCCGCCTCGACCGTCTCGGCAGGCTCTCGAGCGGAGGACGGGCTGATGTGCGCGATTGCGCACGTCGGAGACTCCACCGCCATCCGCGTCGACATGAATCGCATCGTTGCCGGCTCGAACCACGGCTCGAACCACGGTGTCTCGGTCATTGAGGCTACAAGCGACCACACGCCTCGTAATGACAATGAGATCGCGCGGCTCCAGCGGCACTGGGCCGTGCGCGACGCGCTTGCCGCGGGGCATGGGGATGCGTACCATCATCCGTTGTTTACGGCCACTCACAAGAGAAGAGGGAGCACGGACGAGGACAAAGTGGACGAACTGGCCAATGTGGTGGCACAGGTCGAGTGCAGTGACCCGGCAGCCTTAGGAGGGACGGCCGACTCCAAGCACCCGCGTCATAGCTGTAGCACGGAGCGCCGCAATTCGGCGCCCTCGCTCCGCCAAAGTACCGTCGAAGCCAGCGACCAGGCGCTCGCCTCGCGTTGCTCGATCAACTCAGATGTGTCGGACACCTTCGCGCACGCATCGACTGTCTTCGGTGATTGCCAGTCAGCCGCCAGACTGCGACCTGGCCAGGTGCGCACGCTCTCGCTGACTGCCGCACCGCTAGCCATCTGGCCACCAGCCACCCGTGTGCGCGGATCGGTTCACATCAGGTCTCACCGCGGTACGTCCCACGCTGTCCTGCCACATCTGGTCTCCAGGTTGCGTCAGCAGTACATTATGTGATGTCCAGTGGGGATGAGGATTCAAACCATGGCCCGTCGCGCCGTGTGGCGCCCGCCGCGCTTGCCAGGCCTCGTGCAGCTTCCAAGTCCCGTTCCAAAGACGAGTCCGTCGGTAGCAGGGGTCCGGAGTTTGCCTCGAAGGAGGAAGTCAAGGAGCTCTGGCTCGCCCTGCAGCGCGAGGTGATGGCGCCTAGCCGCTGCTCACATGTTGCACCCTTTTTCCTGCGGGGGTGCCCAAAACCCATTACCACCCGTCAAGCCCTCTGCACATCGATGGTCAGCGCCGGGGCGCGCTTATCACCGCCCCCGCTCTTCCATCCTTGCAGGTTGCGATGCACCATTCGCTCTTCGCGCGCCTGCTCGTCCGCCGCTCCGAATCGACGGTGGGGTTCCGTGGTGTCAGCCCAGCTGTCGAGTCCACCCTCACATCGGCCACCCAAGTGGCCAACCTTCCGCTCGCCGTTAAGACTCTGTTCAAGGATGGTACCGAAGGCCCGTCCACGTGCGTCACGCGCAGCATAGGAGACTGGGACGCTTCGCGTGCAGTGACGCCCCATCCTGAGGTTTCGCGCTTCTTCGTCCCCGCTGGCCGACGGGAGCGCGTAATCATCGCTTCAGATGGTGTCTGGGATCGTCTGTCGCACTCTCAGGCTGCAAGCGTGGCGAGGCGTTGTGCGACTCCCACTAAGGCCGCAGAGGCGATCGCTAAGCTCGCCGAACAAAAGACGCTCTACAAATTCAACAAACTGATGGATGACATCAGGTGCACTTGATGACTTCATAGGCCTTAGAGCTGTTCCTTGGCTTACTACTCAACCGAAGGCTGCCCGCAGAGCCCAACGCACATCAATTCATTGTCCCCTCCCCCTCCTCCCTCCACAGCGTGGTTTGTGTCGACTTATGCCCTCCTCCTCGAAACCCCGGCTTGCCAAACGCGCTCCCTGAATGTGCGCCTGCGCCGTGTCCACCCGCCGCGGCCCCGGCTGCTTCCGTCGAGAGGCCCACATCAAGATCAGGCATCGGCCGCTTCAGCTTGTTCAATCGGCGAGCCGCCAAGGTATGACTCTGCGGTACCATGGCATCGGAGCATTGTTGACCCCGAGCTGGGCGCTATGAGCCCCTTCAACGGCGTGGAATGTTGGTGAGGTCGACCTCTGGCCGCGCTGTCCATGTCTTGGCCGGCCTCAGAACGCATTCAGGTCCGAACGGCCTATTCTTTGCCGCCTATGCGTCGCCCCAACTTTTCTCATAGTGAGGGCGGCAGAAGACGGCACGCTCTCCAGGCCCCGTTGGTGTCTACGGCAGGACCACACTATGCAGATCGGCGTGCCTCCTTTCTCTTAAACCGTGATTGTCTTGAATACACCCAATGATGTCGTTCGCTGGCGCATAAGAGCTGTGCGCTGTTCCGACGCTAACGCCGACCGTCTTGCCGGAAGCTGTACACTATACCACGAGGATGAACCTGAGCTGCAATGTCTCGTAACCAAGAGGCATCCGCATTGCTGTAGGCACGCTGCAACGACCTCTAGCTTGCTTTCGTTCAAGTTTGCCCTGTGCCCTTGTACGCGGTACAAATGAAACTTTTCGGATGTGCTTGCTCTTGTTGATTTAGCCCTACGCACATGCATTGCGAGTTGCATGCGAATTTGGTCGGCCCAGTCCAGCAGTCCATAGGCTCAGGCGGTGGCAGAGTCGCTGTGGTTTGGCCATCGTCAGCGGCATCACCCCGCCGAAGTGGACTGTAAATTTGCTGTGTCAGCCAACAACGTGTCATGTTCCCTGACCGTTGAAAACCGATGTGTGTTGTCTCGCAGCGAGTGACCTCGCCTTGTATTATTGCCTGTGTCCGTGTCCTGTATCTTGTACACTATTCGTGTTGTGAACGTATGCCACATCCACGATGTCCCAGCTCTCCCAGCACTCATAAAATAGCTCTGAGCGTTTACCTAGCCCTACTCGTGGCGAAAGCACTCGGCCTCACCGAGAGAATCGCCCAAGGTCGAGACACGTCTCCCTCCCCGGCAGCAAACTCCTAACGATAGCAACACCGCCACGAGCGAAAGTGTTGCGGGTAGGGGGGGTTGCCTGTTCCCCCTTGTACATTCCCAATCGCTAGGTTTTCCTCGCGTGACTCCCTCCCCGCCGTCACGCTCCGGTGCCCCCTCCCTGCATTGCGTTTCCTTCCCGCCATTAGGTTTCCCCGCGAGACCCCCTCCTCGTTGTCACGCTCCGACGCCCCCTCCCCGCGTCGCCCATTAGGTCCGTCTCCCCTCAACTAACTTAATAGTTAGACGCGATGAAGCGCGCCGGCGTGACTCCCCTCTCCTCCGCCGGGCCCCGCCCGCCGAGGGCGGCCCCCACACCCCTGCGGACCAGTCGCTGGCGAAGCGGCCGCGTCCACCCTCGGAAGCCGAGCAGGTGCGTGCGACCCGGGTCGCACCACACGGCCCGTGGCTCCGGCCACAGCAACCACAGCAGCCATCAGCCATGCTGGCCTCCCCCATGGGAGGCAGCAGACTGCAGACCACAGGAAGTCAGCAAGTCAGCATCAGCATCAGGCGGGCAAGGCCAACACTCCACTGGGCATGCCTTATGGCAGAGGCCCCTCTCACCCTGGCCAGGGCCGCGCCGCCTCGGCGGCGCGGCCCATGGCCGGGTGGCCCTCATGGGCACAACACATTGACAGACAGCAACATTACGTATGGATACACAATTCTCTAGCCACAAAGAGAAGGACTGACAAACACGACGCCCAGAGCCAATGCACACGAGCAAGACCCCCTCCACTCCTCCAGCAACCTCCCTCGGCAACACTAACCTCCCCACCGCCCACACCTGACCCAGGAGCCGGACTCCGAGGGTATACCCGTCATAGAACGCACCCTGACCACATTCACAGTCCTCGTACGCGGCCTTGAATCCTCTAACAAAACTTCGCCAGCGCGTACGAACCAAGCCTCACGAGGCAGGAAACCAAAGATCAAGGACGCAAGGGAGCTTAGCGCCCCAATCTTCAAAACGAACGACAAAGGCGCCCTCGCGATGAACATAAACCTAACCCTGGTGGCACAAGCACTCGACGTAGCAGAAAAGCTAGCCTAAGCCCTGCCCCACCGAACGCCACACCCCACACCTCCCACGACCCATCACCGAAGGCCTAGTGCACAACACAGCCCCAAATCCGGTACTCAACGCGACAACAGCCACAAGAATTCCAAAAGAAGCCGACCGCCCGATTGCGCGAGGGAAGGCCGAGAAGTCGACCATCGGGGATCGGTGCACGCCGCCTGCCACTGGAAACCCCGAACACTGAGCCCCTAAGTAGAGCACGAGGGGACGAGCCGCAAGGCGAGTGAGAGGGAGAGATAAGGGGTGCGAGCGCGGCCGTCAGTGGAAGGCAGCAGAGTCGCGCGCGCGGTGAGAATATTAAGAAGTTTTTTTTGCGAATAAACTTGCCGGCAAGTCTGGTCAAGCCCAACCTAGCTCGCAGCCCGTTTTGGCAATGCCCAACCTAAAGATATGCCGGACCCTTAAGCACCGAGTCCGTCTAGAGTATTAGCCCATGGAGAATACTCAAACGAGTCGACTAAAGTAGCAAAGAAGTGCTTTTCCATCCCCCCCCCCCAAGCGTTCTCGTAACCGGTTGCACGCTACCTCGCCAAGCGCTAGGTAAGACATATCGCATACCGCGCAGCCGAGAGCAAAGTTTTGAGCGCAGTGCGCCGGCTGCATGATGCATCCTGATGGGCGCGGCGGGCGCACGGCGGGCCGCAGCAAAATACCCCAAACGCACCACGTCATGCCCTCCAAGATCAAGATCATAGGTGATGGCAAATGATTTTAGTAGTATGATTTGCGCTCTACGTCCACTCACGAGAGCCCTCTTGGACACTTTTGGCCTTGCGCAATCCTTCGACAATTGGATACTCCTCACACCTGCGCCGGAAGGGGTGACTGTATCACCGACTATTTCTAGGAAGACGTGGTGTTTGCAGTTTGATGTCTCGTGCTAGGCAAGTTGTGTTGCAGTCCAGCCGCTTTGGTGGGCCGATAGCACGCGCCAGTGCAAGTGTTTGCCGATTGACTCGCATGGAAGATTTGGGGATGCATGTCATGGGTCGAAACCGTCCAGACATTAGGGCGCGCCCAATGCCTCGGTATGTCAAGTCCATGTCCACACACGCACCATGTGACATCGATGACGTGGCATCCTGCGCGGAATGCAGCGAGTAAGCCTGCCTCACCATCCTCGAACGCGCGACAGCGATGTGGAGGGACACCTAACAAATCCAATGGATGGGGTCGAAAGCTCCCGTCCAACTCCACAGCAAGGGATCGAACAAGATCCTTTGAATACTTCAGCTTTTCGTATGGCAACATGGCTCGCACGCCGATGCATGGACGGAGCACATCTGGTTTGTTCGCGGCCGCTTCCACCCAAGACGCAAGCCTTTTGACTCCAGCTTCGGCCTCCGATCATGTGCAAGGTGCTGGCGCGCACCAATACGTCGTGCGGCCTCTTGGAAAATATCAGGTGCCGGCTTGCCACTTGAGACATCAGCAGCAAAGACGAGGTTTCCGCGGGCTTGCCTGCCACATGAAAGGTATGAAAGTAGTGGGTTGGTGTAGGCGCTTTTGGGCACCGCTCCCACAAAGTGCTGAATGAGTACAAGCTCGGCTGAAAGCTTCTCGACAAGGAGCATGGAGCGCGCCGGCCACACGCCCAAGGATGTGGCGTTGGTAGGGCTTCCAGAAGGTTTTACAAGGATGTAGTGAACAGAGAGCGGGCCGCTGAACACGCACGAAAATAGACTATCAAGCCCCACGTGCGCAAGGTGAACTTCCACATGCTCTCGGAGCCCTGACGTGGCAGCAGCAATCGGTAGCCCGCGTGCCTCCGCCTCTCGCGCCAACCGGGCGATGCACTCGATTGCTGGAGGAGGCCCCACGCGCGCCTGTAGAAGGGGGGAGGGTAATACTTGATGGCTCATATTCAGTCTCACGGATAATGGTGCACGCAGTGTTGTCTAACCTCATGCTCATGGTGCGCATCGACTTTGGTCTTCAGAAAGAGTTCGATGAAGCCTGTTGGTGGATCGCCTCCCTTTTGAGCCTGCCAAAGCTTTGCCACAATAACCGGCAAGGGAAGTCCAGAAAAGCCGTAAAACTCATCCTGCAACATCGTTGAGCCATCACGCCGCTCAGTGAGACGGCAAGGGCTGGAAGGCGGGTGGTGTCCGTGGGCGAGGCATGCGAGATCATGAGAGCTGGGGTGGCGCTTTGTTTGAAGTGGGCATGTAAGGTTCACGCGCGGCAAGGGGGCGGCGTTTGCAAACATGTCATCCGCATGCGAGAGGTGGGCGCCGAACTTGCGCACCTCCGTGATGGTCAGCCCGTGCTGTTCGCATGCAACGATCCACGAAGGATAAAAGTGCGGCATAGTGTCGACGAGCGTGCCGTCGATGTCAAAGAGAAACCCCTCGACCTCGTCGTCGTTCAGCTCCTGCGAGAGTTTCCATCACAAACAAGTAGCGTGTGCCAGATCGACCAGGCATATGTGCGAGCTAAGAGGGACGCCATGGAGGGGTAGATCATAGATGTCTATCCCTGCGGAACACCATCCATCCTATCAATTGCGGGACGCATAGCGCAATCTCGACCTCCAATTTTTTTCCTCGCTTGCCCTTCTCTTCGCCGTCGTTCTCTTTCCTCCTCTCATTCCTTCTATCGTTTCACTACTCTCTACCTCGTGTCCCCCCCCCTCTCCCCCCCCCTTCACTCCCCCCCCTCTCTCCCCCCTCCCCTTCCCCCTCCCTCACCTTCCGGCCGACTGTCCTTGCGCCGCGTGGCACAGGAGGCGCGCGCGGCAAGCGGCGTGCGCGGTGGATAGTACGTGCGCCTTGTATTACTGCCGCCATCAGCGCCGCCCGTGCGCCCCAGCCCACCGCCCACAGCAGCCCACGCTTTGCAGAGAAGAGGGCTGCCGGCCATCCCCCCATCTCCCGCGCAGCGTCCGAGTTCCGATTTATAGTACTACTAGTTTGTAGTAGTGAATAATAGTAGAGTGCGGCGGGGCTGAAGCGAGCAACTACGGCCGACAGGACGTCAATGGGCCGCTTACAGTCGGCCGCCCCCACTCGACCTCGCCTACGAACCGCTCCCGCACTATGATTTCTCTAAGCCCCCGCCGCCGCCGGTGACCGCCACTGACGTCGTCGTGGAGCCCCTCTTTCCGCATTCGACTACCACACCAACGGCCTCCCGGGAGTTCGCACTCTACACTAGCGAGCCCGTTACGATCCCGGGCAAATCCAAAGGCACCTTCGCCGTCCGCGTCCCCCTCGAGCTCCGCGAGTCACACCCTCATTCCTCGGTGCTCGTGGATCGCCTTCCCTCGCGCCCTCGCGTGATGGCCTCGACTCTCCTCCTCTTGTCGCTACGAGTGTGGAGACCCCTAGCGATAGGGGTGAGGTCCTAGTCACAGTCTGGAACCTCTCAAACCGCCTCTGTCGCCCTCGTTCGTCGCCCCAGTCGCTCCTCGCTCCCTCGTTCTCGCTCTCGCTTCTCGCTCCCGTCGTCACAAGCAATCTTACAACACCAGTCAAACCCAGCCACTCGCACTCGCCACTCGCTATCTGCCATGTCCGCTCCGTCGTCCCGCTCGCCCTCGCCACTGCCCGCCATCCATCCTCCCGCCCTTGAGGTGGATCAGCCCGTCCAACCCGCCCAGTTCCAAAATACCGTGCCTCCCGCCGCCTACCTTCCGTACCTTCCGGTTCCCTCCGTTCCATCCGTAACCTCCAATCCGTCAAACCCAGAGCAAGCTTGGAGAGAATGCACCGTCTCCTCCCCTGAAGTAGTTCAACGAATCGCCCAAGTGGAGAGAGAATTTGCTGTATTCCAAAGTGGCAGTGGTGCTTTCTCTCGGCCGTCAGCATTGGAGAACGCCAAGGTTAGGGAACCGTCTAGGCTGGGGTCAGGATTTCGTTTTCAACTCGCCCAAATTTCGTTTGAGATTTCGTTCATATTTCGAGCCCACACCCCCAAATTTCGATGAAATTTTGAGATTTCGCGTGGCAATGGCAACACTAGATTTTTAATAGGCCCACGCGCGTTTCGCGGCGCACCCGCTAGCTGGTCCACGCACCACGCATCCTCCGCCCTGATATCTATCATCTATCCATTGCTATCTATAGATAGTCTATATTATTCTATGAACAACCTACAACCCTTACCAAAGAGAATCATAAGATAATGATCAATAATGCTTTAGACCCTGCTCACTCACTCACTCATTCACTCGCGCGCTTGTTGTAACGTAACATCAAGCCGCACTCCAACTGATCGGAATAGGTCTGCATCTGGTTGTCACCAAACATGCACTTCAAAATGGAAAAGACACGCTCACACGAGGCAGATTTTGGGGCTCCCCCCCCCCCTCATCGGCCTCGCTCGCTTCGGCCTCGCTCGCTTCAGGCCTCGCTTGCGCCAGCACTTGTGCCCACTCGACACTGAGGCGCGCCGAGGTCCATACAACAAATCAACGCGAATGCGGCGCTGCCGTCTGCCGTTGTGTCCCCCGGCGAGTGGGCAGCGCGCCTCTGCCTCTGCCTCTGTTCCCGCTCCATCTTGGGGGGGAGGGGGGGAGGGGTCTCTGGGCGGAGGGGCAGGGGGAGCGCTCTGATTTCGCGCCACGGGTTCGCGCGCTCCCGCGCTCCCCCCCCCCCCCCCCCGCTCCCCCCCCCCCTGGTATCGCATCTTTAGTCCCCTGACCCCCCAAATTTCGAGAAATTTCGAACGAAATTTCTCAAATTTCCCCCGGCGAACCCCCCCCAAATTTCGAAAGAAATTTTCGAAATCCTGACCCCAGCCTAGAACCGTCGCAATGGTGGATGATGTATGGCAAGCATGTCCCTATGCTTGCATCGATTGCACAACAAGTTCTGTCCCAACCCGTCGCTGCATCGGCCGCCGAACGCAATTGGTCAGTGTATGGCCAAATACATTCTCAAGCTCGGTCGCGAATGTCCCATCAGGTGGCGGATACGTTGGTTTTTTGTCATGAGTCCATGCGTCCATGCATGTGCAGATGCGTTCCCAGAGTGCTGCTTGGAAACCTGATGTTGTGCCATGGGAGAGTGATGAGGATAGTGATGGGGATGGGGAGGAGCAGTGGGTTGGTGATGCGAATGTGAGTCCCAGTGCTTGAGCTCGTTGAGAAGTTGTTGAGGTGAGATGCCTCGCGCCGCGCCGCCGCGCCGGCCGGCCGCTGCTAGCCGCGTGGGCGGCTGCTAGCCGCGCGGGCGCGCGTAGTGTGCGGGCGCGGGCGCGCGCCACCGTCCAAATACGGAGGGGCACATGGAGGGGGTTTCAAATACGGCAAATACGGTCTGTATTTGGCCGTGAATACGTATCTCCCAACTAGGGTCCAAGAAGAAGAAAAAGAGAGGTCGTCTCTCTCTTCTCCCCCCCCCCCACTCCCCCCCTTTCCCTTTCACCATCATCTCCTCTCCTTCCACTCTTCATCACGTGCTCCCCGTTCTCCCCTCCCCGCCCCCCCCCCCCCGTTCCCTTTCACATTCTCCTCTCCTTCCACTCTTCATCACTTCTTCACGTGCTCCCCCCCCGTTCCTTCTCTACCCGCTCTCCCTGCCGTCCCAGACGTCCACTCTCTCTCTCTTCCTTGGTTCTTCCTCGCCGCTTCCCGCCGTCGCCATCGGCAGTCCTCTGCCCCCCCCCCCCCCCCCCGGGTCGCGCTCTGGCCTGCGCCAAGGTACCGTCCACTTTCCCTCCTCCCCCCTCGTTGGGGCCGCCCGCATGCATACGCGCTCCCTGAGGCTGCTCTGCCTCCTCTTTCCCCTCGCGAGCGGAGCGCCGCTTCCCACTGGCCCCGGCCCGCCCAGGGAGCTCCTCCCAGAGCACGCGCGGCAGCTTCGAGACGGGAGTCGAATTGTTGGCGGTGTCGAGATCACACGCGGACAGTACCCTCATCTCCTCTCCATCCAGTCGTGGCTGGGAAAACACTACTGCGCAGGCACGCTCATCTCTCAAACCTGGGTCATGACGGCCGCACACTGTGTACACGGCGTCCCGCGGTTCCGTTTGGTCGCGCGCGCGCACACGCGTTTTTTCTCGCTTCCATCTTCACTGGTGCGCAGATCCGCTTCCCGCAGCGCGTCATCGTGCACGAGAGCTACAATCCCATCACGTATGAAAACGACATTGCGCTGATCGAGCTGAATCGCCCAGTGACGAATGTCCAACCCATCTCGGCACTTGCTTCCAGCACGCTGCCCCACGCAATCAGGGAAGGCCAGCAGCTCGTCACAGCGGGATGGGGGCGCACCGGCGAGGAAGGCAGCCTCAGCGACGTGCCGTTGCACACGACTGTGCCACTGGTCTCCGCTCACGATTGCAAGGACAAGCTCGGCTCCAGCATCAGAACCGATCTCATGATTTGCGCGGGGCGAGTGGAGGGTGGAATGGACGCGTGTCAGGGAGATTCAGGCGGTCCGCTACTGCTCGACGAAGGTTCTGGCCGTCACACCATCGTTGGCATCGTCAGCTGGGGCATCGGCTGCGCACGGCCTGACAAGCCGGGCGTTTACACGCGAGTCTCAGCTTTTGGCACATGGGTCTGTCTGGCGACGGGCGTGGGCTGCGATAACCTTGTAGGACAGGCGTTCGAGACGGACGTGCCGGCCCCGCCACCGGCACCACCGTATGTGATGCCACAGGGGAGGGATCCGGGCCCGGTGGCGAAGATTCTCGCCAGGCTTTTACGTCTCCTCTTCTGGCCTTCGCCCTGCATTTGACGTGCTCTCGCTGTATTTGACGTGCTCAGATCAAGTACGATGCTGTTGTCGGCTGCGTCGGTACGGCATCAAAAGCTTGCCTCATTTTCCCAGCTGGCTATCCTGCGTGCGGGCCGATTTCCAACGTCGACGTGCACTGATCCACTTCCATTCTGTGTGCATAAGGCCATACGTTCCTCCTATACTGCTTTTTGTTGCCCAACTGCACTTCTTGGGCTTGGATACTTCTTGAGCAACAACTCCCCGTGCCCTCTCTTTTCTTCGTGTTTCTATTTCCCATTCAAGGGTTAGCACGGGCGATTCTCCGTACCAGACAGACGACCGAACCTTTGCGCTAATTTGGTTTCTCATGATTTCTAGTTTCTAGCATACTTGCGAGCGTTTCCGACGTAAATTAACGCATTGCGCGTTTCGCGTTTCCGTTGGTTTCTGTTTCTAAAATAAAACACCTTGTTCAAGTGAGTTTGTGATTCCGCCTACGGCTTGTAAAGGTATTATACTGTGCCTAGGGTTGAGCAGCCCAAATATCCTGCAAAATATGCGGAATATTCCGCGGGGCGGAATCCACCCAAATATCCCACGCAAGCTAGCCTCGGAGTAGCGCTTTTGTCCGGGCGCCGCTAGATGCATACCACTTTGGCGTGCGCGCAGCCAAGACCCGCATGGTTGTCGGCGGCGCTGCGCGAGGGGCGCCAGCCACCCTCACCTCCTCTCCCGTTCCTGTTCGTAGTGCTAGGGGTGGTCGACGAGGCGGAGGCGCGATTGCGGATTGCGGAGCCATGCGGCGGTGCCTAACTAAGCCCTGCCGTCTCAGCCGGCCATCATGCTGTTCGCTGCTTCCCAGGGCATGCAGTGGCGCAGGCGCGTCATCCCGCAGCCCGGGCCGGATACCGTCTGTCTGCAGCACGACGTCCATGCCCCTAGATGGACGCGGGAGGCTGGCAGCTTTCGATGCGGCGATCGACGCGCAACACATGTGAGCTGCGACCTAATCTCCTCGGATATCTCCTTAAAAGCGATCACGTAGCGATCGTACGTCGGCTTGCCAATGCAAGGTGCCCACAAGCGCTCATTCATCGTGCGGGCCTTTCCCGATGCCAAGGTCTTCGTCGGTGGAGGCTCCAACGATTCTGGCGCGACAGGAGGATTCAAATTTTAAAAAGGGGATTTCGAAGTTCGAACGAATAGCTCTTCGACATATAGCCACGTCTAACAGATTCGCAGACCGAGATAGAGATAGGGTATGCCGCTTCTGCAAAGAAACGGATGAATCCTCGACCTACCTGGGCGAATGCCCAGCACCAGCACGACTATCAAGCATTTTCGACACCTTGGGCTCCCTGGCCCGACACTCGCCCGCATCAGACACAACGAGAGAAAAATCGATCGCCCGTGGTGCAGAGCACCAGGGCCACACCCCCGACAGCCCGAAGACAAAGGAATAAAGGAATGAGGGGGGAAAGGCGAGGATGCGGAGAGACGGGGGAGAAGGCGATGGCAGGCGTGTAATAGAAGATACTGTCTAGCGATAGGTGTGTAGCCCTGAACCTTCAGATCTTTTTTTAAATGTGGGTCCACAGCCGGACAAACCACGCGAGCAAGGCATCATAGACAGACTGTTTATGCACCCAAAAGGCTCATGCCCCAAGGCACTGGCAACACTATATATGCTAGCATGGAGATACATCGTAACTGACTTTTACAGAATACAATACGACAACGCCACGTTCTCAGAAGAATCAGTACTAGTACGGGTCTTGGAAAGATTCACGAAGCTAAGCAGGGCGCTAAACTTCGCCAATTCAACAGACACCTCGCGAACCGCCCAGGCGGGCATGGGGAGGCAACCCAAAAAAAGGATAGACTTGGCCGACATCCGGCCACTATACGAAGTAGGCAATAATAACAGCTTGACCCCCAGTGCGGAGCTCGTATCCCTGGCAGAGAAACTAGGGATCGAACACCAAATAGCGAGAGAGACCACAAGGCAATCGTGAGAACGGCGAAGAGCACGCCGAGACACCACATTCGGGGCAGCCACAGCACGCGAGGCCTGAACTAACCAAAGACATGAACCCAAAAGGCCTGCCCGGACCCCGAAACCGAAGCCGGGCCCTTGGTAGCGCACCAGGGCCGCACCCCCGACACCAAAGACAAAGGAACGAGGGGGGGAAGGCGAGGGGGCGGAGAGAAGGGAGTTAAGGGCGTTGGCGGCAGTGCAGCGGCAAGAGTACGCGCTGTCTAGTAGTAGGTGTGTAGCCCAGAACCTTCAGATCTTTTTTTTTTTAAATGTGGGTCCACATTCGAAATTGAGCGTCGAACGGAAAACTCGTACAGATGACGCAAGAGCACTCGTTCCCGTTGTTCTATAATTCAGCACGGCACACCAGGCCCAGCATCTCAATGCGAGCCATGCGAGCCACGCGTGCTATGAGCATGTGCACAACCATCATTGTACTATGTTTATGCCTCTTGCGGCTAGCACGATAGGCCGCACGTCATCCGTCTTTCCCCAGAAATGAGAGGCTCAAAATCTATCGTCACAAATCCATGCACAATCACGCCAGCGCAAAGGGTGCGAACCGAGGACTTGCATCAACTTGACAGGTGCATTCGAAAGATCGTTGTAGAGGAACGCTATACCCGCGTTTCTCCGAATCAATGCGGTGAGCCCATCGGGTGAGCAAGGGCGCAACACATGGTAGCATTCGCGGCCTCCGCCATTGCCCAGAGAAGCTCACCCAAAGCAGCAGATTTGGAGACGCCCCCAGTGGCGGCGTCCCCGAGCAATGCACTCAGTATCTGCGTCCGTTACGCCCTCCTCGTCCCCCTTTGCCCCCTCCTCCGAGTCCAAGAAGCTCCACATCGAACAAGAGCGTGGCGTTAGGCGGGATGTCGGGTGGTGCGCCGCGTGGCCCGTAGGCTAGCTGCGGCGCGATGCGCA
>CM030945.1:461057-486057 GCA_018136815.1 Isochrysis galbana | reverse complement strand
GATTGGTGTGGCTGTGTGGGTGGCCCCTGTGCATTTGGTGTCTGGCGAGGCCCCCCATCTAGGTGGATCGTCGAAATCGGGCCCGCAGCGTGCCCGGCATCAGCTTGAAGTTGGGCTCTCCCGGCCTCGCTCGGAGGCGTCAAACGTCGAAAGGGCTCCACGGATGGCTGATTTCCACGAGATTTCGGGGCGCGGCCTGCACAATTGGCGTGGCTGTGCGGGTGGCCCCTGTGTATTTGGCGTCTGATGCGCTACTCCATCTGGATGGATCATCGTGATCGGGCACGCAGCGCGCCCGGCATCAGTTTAAAGTTGGGCTCTCCGGGCCTCACTTGGCGACGGCTCAACGTTCTATGGGCTCGGCGGATGGGTGATTTCGACGAGGTTTCGGGGCGCGGCCTGTCCGATTGGCGTGACCATGCGGGTGGGGCCTGTGTATTTGGTATCTGGAGGGGTCTCCCATCCGGATGGATCGTCGAAAACGGGCACGCAGCGCGCCCGCCATCGGTTCGAAGTTGGGCTCTCCGGGCCTCACTCGGCGACGGCTCAACGTTCAATGGGCTCGGCGGATGGGTGATTTCGACGAGGTTTCGGGGCGCGGCCTGTCCGATTGGCGTGACCATGCGGATGGGGCCTGTGTATTTGGTATCTGGCGGGGTCTCCCATCCGGATGGATCGTCGAAAACGGGCACGCAGCGCGCCCGGTCTCGACTTGAAGTTGAGTTTTCAAGCTTTTGCGATTTTAGCGTCTTCTGTCTTTTTTTGATTACGTTTTGTTGTGGGGGCCCAAGGGGGGGTCCGGGTCCTAATGGACTCCGGATATGTGCTAGTTGGGTGTATTGGGAACTTTCTACCGTGAAAAATCCCCAAATTTCCTCAATTCTGAGATGGTCATTTTTTCACCCCTTATAAAAAAACACTGTTTGACCGCCCTAGGAGAATCGCACCATTTCCTGGCTAAGATTTTCGTGGCGGCAGGTGGCCCCCCCTGAAGGTTTTTTATTGGGCCTCGCGCCACGGTCAAAAAATGCAGCCCAACACTTACTAATAGTTAAAAAGCCCCTGTTTGACCGCCCTAGAAGAGTGCTTCGCAGTCAAGTTCGAAATTTGTTTTTCTGGGTAGCGTGTAACTTGTAGCACACCCATCCTAAGTTTAGTGAGCCCCCCCCCCCCCGCCCCCCTGCCCCCCCCCTCTTCCTCTTCTCCTCTCCCCTCTCTCAGCGCTCAACCAACGGCTCTCGCCGCCGCCCGCGGCCTCTCTCCATCTCCCTTTCTCTCTCCCTCCCTCCCTCCCTCCTCCCTCTCTCTGCCTCTCTCTCCCTGGTTCCCTCTCTCTCCTTCCTCCTCTCTCCCTCTCTGCCGCTCTCCTCTCTGGCGACAGAGGCATCTCTCTCTCTCTAACTGTCTCTCTCCCCATCCGAGGCCTCTCACTTCCGTCTGAAGCTTCTCTTCCTGCCCTCAGCCTCATCTCTAATTGCGAACCGAACCGCATGCCCGAGCCTTCGAGCCTGCTGCGCGAGTTTGCAAAGGCCAAGGGCCTCGCCTCTCTCGACGAGCCTCTCTCTCTCTTCGAGCCGAAGGCTTACCATACGCTGCTCGTCGAGCTGGAACACTGCGTCTCGCATCGACCGTCGGACCACCTTCGCGGATCTGCTTCAAAATACACGAGCCACGCAGCCTCGCTTGAGGGCTGCCTCGCACCCGCAGCAGGCGACGCCGCCTTCGTCTTCAAGGTGAACGAGCCACAGCAGTCTGCCACCAGCCCCAAGCGGCTTGGGGTTGATGCTTTTGGTAACCCGGTCGGCAAGACATTCACTGGAGACGAGAAGTTTCCTCGCGTCGGCTCGTTCGAAGTTAAGGTGACACTGATCAACAACGAATTCAGCCATCGGTATGGTCCCGTGCTCGTCTTCTCCAAGCTGAGCACCGGCATGTGGCCCTCCTTCACGAAGCTACGCAAGAATGTGGACGCGTTGCTGCAACAGCTTTTGGTGGAGGACGACCAGAAATGTGGGCTGGAGAGGGAGTACCGGAAGCAGCACCCTGCGCCGTCTGCTAACCAAGAGGAGAGAGACGGGGAGGCTGCTGCGAATTCGCCAGATGAGCCTGCAGATACCAGCACGAGCACGCAGCCAGCTCCCTCAGAGCCAGCAATGGAAGCCACATCAGTAGAGGCCATCGAGTCAAGGGCGGAGCAAGCATCCGAGGCGTCTATAGCGGCGGCCGCCGAGTCAGCGGCGGAGCCAGCTACCGAACTAGCGGCGGAGACCGCCGCGGAGTCAGCGGCGCAGGCCGCCGCCGAACCAGCGGCGCAGGCCGCCGCCGAACCAACGGCGGAGCTGGCCGCCGAATCAGCGACGGAACCGGCCACTGAATCAGCAGCGGAGACGGCCATCAAGGCGCCTCCTGCGGCTCCCCCCGAAGCATCTACCTTAGAGCCTGCATCGGAGACGGGCGTGAAACAGGAGGTTGGCGACGGCGCGGAGCGGCCCGCCGAGATCGGTCGGCTTGGCATGGTTGCCAAAGCGGATGGTGAGGGTGCTGCCGCATCTAGCGGATGAAGTGACATCGGTTTACGATTTGTAAAGTCGTGTGAGGGGTTGCGAGCATGCTGCCGGGGGTGGTATGTGGTATCCCAAAAAAATCAGGTGTGGTGTGGAGGAGTGTGAGTGCGTTGTGGCGTGTGAGTACAAAGAGTAAAGAGTGGGAATGGACACGTGTATGACTTGTGACTTGATGGGGTCATGGGGAAATGGGAGGAGCTAAAACGTGGGCGGAACCGGGACAGGATGAGACGAGGGAGCCGTGCCAGGCCCGGCGTGGACCTCTCCTGAGTGCTCGGACGCGAACTGAGTGACGGCGGGGACGGGAGCAACAAACAGTAGAACAGAAAACGACGACGCCACCAAAGAAACATTGAATTCATTCTCAAGTCTGCTCAAGAACTTCGTTTGCTTTTTGCGCGCGCAACCTTGGTCCTGGTCGTCCAATGGAAATGGGACCTGTCCTACGAATGCAAGAAACCAACAATAATCCATGATGATGAGCTCATCCCATCATGTCCTGAGGAGATGGAATTCAGTTTTTATTGTCCTCTTTGAGACCTTCAGCCCCTGCTGCAGTCTTTAGTGATGAACTAAGTTCATAGTTAGTTTAGCCCGGTCACTCACTCTTTTTTACCACTATTTTCCACCTCCCCTGGGTGTCCAAGGATTCCGCAGGGTCCCCCCCTACCTTCCCCGCCAGCCGCCTCCCCCTCCGACCAACCCCCTCCCGCCCCACGACGGGCAATGGATGGCATCGCAATGGCGGTCGGTGAGTGACGACTCCCCTCCCTTTCCCCGCCCCGCGTGTGGCGGGCTATTTTGGGAGATTGAGGCGGGCGCTCGCGGGAAGGGGAAGGATTGAAAGTAGTAAATGTAGGATGGCGCATCACTCTTAGAAACGCGGAGCTTCCGCGACGTCCGATCGCCCGTGGTCGGCCGAAGAATGGCGGGTTTTCCGGCGTTGCTGGAACTTCGACAGGAAGTAGACGTTGCCCCGAGTCCGAGATCATGTTGTGCTTCTTGGTGGCGATGTGGCTGCCGCGGGGATGCCCGCGAAGTGCAGAACAAGATGGTTAGGTGTTAGCTACGAGGAGCGCGAGGCAAAAGGCTGGGGCAGCAGACAGGGCTGAGGGCTGAGGGCTGGTGTGGGGCACAGCGATCGCACCTTAGCATGTCGAGGCGCGATGGCTCTGCGCCCCCTGAATGCGATGCACTGCCGCCCACGCAACGCAACAAATCGCTGCTGCGCCGCCGGCCCTCCTCCCACGCCGCATAGGCCTCTGCCTGCGCCAGCTCCGCCTCGCTGACGAATTGGAATGGCCCACCGCTGTCTCGTCTCTCTTCGCTCTCTCTTCTCCCCTGCTGGAAGGAATTGTCCCTTTGGGAAAGATTGGCCCTTTTTGTTGGCCAAGTTGCAACTTGCTTTTCCATCCACATTTGACATTTGTTTGTGTTCAATTTGTGTAAGCGTCATTCGGATCCCATCCGTACTCCGCTTAGGAGGGGGTATCACAGGGTGTCTTGTGCCGCATTTGTGGTTCTATACCGTTACGTGTGCCTTGTGTGGCAGTGTCCCCTAGGTATCTTTTAATCATCTTGTGATGGCCTAGCGCGATGGCGGCGCGGCGCGCCGCTCTCTCACCGCCGCCGGGGCTCGCGCTGCGGGCTCCCGGCGATAGTTTTATTTTGCTATGGCTATGGCGCAGCGCCGCAATATGTAATATCAATGTCACAGGCACATTAATCAAGAGCAAGATGGTTGCGCCGAGAACAAATACACACAGTAGGCGGGTGCTAACGAATCCATGCACACGCTGTGGCGCCGCTTAATTCTCGCGCCATTGACAATTATCTGAGCTTCCTTGCGTTACGTGAACATAATAGTGCCGCCGCCACAGAGCGGTCGGCTGGGAGAGTGTTGGGAGTATGCAAGTGCAGAGCTAGCACTCTGAGCAATGTAGCATCAGTACAACGTGCATCACAGAGCTCATCTCGCGGTGGTCGACCACTGGTCGGAAATAAAGCGCAGCAGCGCTGGTCCCAGACCTCCATCTGGGAGCCATGACGTCGCGTCATCGCACATGCCGTTGCCACACTGCACAACACGCGTGCCAACGATACCAACGAGGAGAAAGAGGGTGATGGTCGGAATCGCAGCTTTGACTTCCTCCGGAAGCGAATCGACGCTGGCCACCATTTGTGCCGTTCTCTTGATCTCTTGCTTGTCCGTCTGGGCGAGCGACACTGGGTCGCACGCCAGAACGCCTGGGTGCATGTCTATGATCTCTGCTGCCCCTGCCTTGCCGAAGAGTTCGACAAGCGCACGATGGGCGCCGCGAATGGTCTGGGGCGAGTTGATGGTCGGCTTGAGCACAAGACCATTCTTGCGCCAGGCCATGAGTGCCCTCTCTCGCCCACCGTATACCTCCTCGAACGCAAGCCACATCTCCGCAATTTCCTGCTGCGTGCCGACATATTCCTTTCGCCAGCCGGGCACCATTCTCTCCATCACCTCTCGGGGAGGCTGGCGGCGGAACGGACCGCGCATCATCACAGTGCTGGAAGAGCGCTGCGTCCCACATGCCGCAGAGTGACCGCGGGGCAACATGGCACTCGTCACGCCGGCCGCGGCAGAGAGCAGCAGCAGCAGCAGCAGCAGCATGGCGGCCTTCCGATGGGAGGGGGGAATGTCACCCGCGTTCCATAGAATTAATACTCTCTAATCTAGTCGAACTTCTCTAGAGGCATATGAGCTTTATGGATGTGCCCCATTTCTAGTAGCCACTATAAACTCGTGCACTTTGGACTTAGGTTTCTAAAAGGTGCTCAAACTGCATGAAAGCCTCCTCATGTAGAGAGCTCGGCCGTCAAGTGCTTATTTTTGAAATGGTTGAAGTGCTGACTTACAATGAGCATTTTTAACATTTAACATATTTAACATGCTTGCGCGTACAACCCACAACCCTAGATGGGAAATACGGTGCTGGGGCCTGCAAATACAGCCAAATACATATGTATTTGGCCTCCGGCCAAATACATTTCAAATACATTCGAGGCCTACAACCCAAGACCCAAGACGCGCTTCAAATACAGCCAAATACATATTATGTATTGTGTGTGTATTGCTCCTCTAGATTCTAGCCAAATACGGTAAATACGTATTTCCCATCTAGGCGTACAACACGACGAGCCTCATGGATGTGCCCCGACATCGATGGGGGGCGCTCCGGCACTCACACCACTCTCAGACACCTCTATATGGCCGTCTTTAGTCCTAGGCTCCCAACCGTCCGTGTGCAGAGGCCTCATCGCTTGAGTAGGGTTTCTATCAGCTGTTATACGTAAGGGCAGCTCCGTTCTCTAACCGACGATGGCACAGTCCAACTACAACTCATTGTGCAATGCGTGGCTTATATAGGCGCGCTGCTACCGCTTTGAGCATGAGCGCCTCACACCGCGCATAATCGTGAAGTACGACTTTGACGTAGCATGGACGTCGAACCACGAGCGACATGTCGGGCGCCAGCCGTCACTGTAGCGACCATAAACACTAGGCTGCAGGCAACCCGAGACTAACATGCCGCCGATTCACTGAGCTCCCCCTTTCATGCTGTGGTTGCGCCACCGTATATACATATCACCCGGCATGGAGGCTCACCGCATGTTTCATGACTACATCTTGAGGCCATTGAACCACTCGGCAGTGGGCACACCTGTGGCATAGGACGGAACGCAGAGCACTTGTGAGACATGGCTTTCACCTCGCGACAGATGTCGCTCGTGCTAGCGCGCACACGGTAGGCTTGGTTAGGGAACGCGGTACTCCCCTCAGTGCTTGCGTTTTATTGTGGACGCGGGGCTCACCTGGTTTGCCAGGAGCGGACTCGACAATCTCAACCACCTTGTTTGATGCCTTTGGGTCGCTGAGCGCGGCGACGCACACATCCGCGACGAGGTCGCGCGAGATTTCGCCAGAGTTAAGGGTGTTCTCGCCCGATACCTGAGTGAGCAGCGTATGAAAGGGTGGTGAATGAGATGCTGGACGCATCGGTCCAGCTGCTTTTTGCATCTTATTCATCGCCCCGTATTCACACAAGTCCATCTGTCCCGGGTCCAGGACTGGGCGGTGTAGCTAACGTACATAGAGGGCGCCGGTGGGCGGGTCCGACTTGAGGCCACCCGGCCTGACAATTGTCCAGTCAAGTCCCGAGTTGCGCAGGTACTTTTCAGCGACAAGCTTCTCCTCGAGAACGTGGCCAAAGGCGTTGGTCACCTGGTAGCCCGGCGACTTCTCCTGGCCCCACGCTGGGCCGTCTGTGAGGATGGACGAGACGAGCACCACCTTCTTGACACCAGCAGCCTTTGCCGCATCAACGAGCGCCACTGTGCCGACATTGTCGACGGCGTGCGCGGCCGCATCCATCTTGAAGGGATTTCCTGGGACGAAGCCGACGGCAATGACGAGTGACTGTGCACCCTTCAGCTTGCTCGCCATCGTGTCGACGGTGTCCTTCTGCAGGTCGAGCGCAGTGAACCGAACCGCCGACGTGTCGACTGCACTCACCTTGTCGAGCATTGCGCCGCGCACGACGGTGGACGATGTTGCGAGCGCCTGCTTGGCCTTGTCGACGTTGCGCACTGCGCCCACCACATCATATCCAGGTGCTGCCGCCAACCGCTCGAGCACACGCCGGCCCGTCTGGCCAGTCGCTCCAGCGACCACGACGGAGTGGATGTTCTCGGCAGACGCACGGACGTTGGGGCCGAGTGCCAGGGCTGCGGCGGCGGTGAGCGCATGGCGGCGGCTGAGCGAAGCGACCAGCATCCCGCCACGCAGCTGCGACACCCCGCCGCCTACCGCCGGCCGCAGCGCGGGAGAGAGAGCCAGCAGAGTCGACGCGAGAAGGCCCAACACCATCGCCGCCGATGGCCCTCTTCTGATGGGGGGAGCCGAGAAGAGGAGGGGAGGGGAGAGGGGAGTTGTACCGGGAAGGGAGGGATAGGGAGTTGTACCGTGGGGGGGGGGGAGGAGCTGGTTGATTGCCGCCGACAAAAAAACGAACCAGAGAGAGTCTCGCAGAGCGACTGCAGAACGAGAAGTCGAAGTCAAGCCGGTTTATTACCTTAAACGAGACAACAATTATAGTGACAGCAAAAACAAAATTCGAATCGCAAATTTCGAGACCAAAATCTGCAAACCTGGAACCTGGACTTGAGACCATGGGGAATCCGAATCTGTGTGTCTTATGCGTCAGTGGCAACACGGGGAGCTGTTCAATTGTAATTGTGAGCGCGTACCTTACACGAATATATTCATGCCTACGACCTTCAGTTAGATGGGCAGGAATACAACATGAGGAGACCAAGGAGCAAAGGAACAAAGAAGAATGAGACATAGACATAACTAACAAGTAACAAGGATACCACTCACTAGGACAAATACGAACTGGACGACACCCGAACACTCAACCCGTGGCCAGACGGACACGCACGGCAAAGCTTCAGCGATCAAAAAGCCTGCCCGGACCCCACACTCCGAACCAGGCCTCAGGTAGCGCACCGAGGCCGGACCCCGGAAACCGAAGAGAAAGGAAAGAAGGGGGGCAGGGGAAGAGGTGGAGGGAGGGAAGATAAGGGCGGTGTCAATAGCATAGGGGAGTCCCGTAACTAGTAGGTGTGTAGCCCAGAATCTTCAGATTTTTTTTCAAAAACGGACAAGATGCGGCTAACCTCGGAGGCGGAGGAAAGGTTGAGCAAAAAGCCGCGCACAAATAAATATGAACGCCATACACCTGAAGTGTCAAGAACGTGGCGGAAGGAACAAGAGGCGCGGAGGGTAAACTGAGCTAGAGGGAAGAGGGGGAGGTTGTTGTCCTGCAGTAGAGGCACTTATAGCTTATACCATCCACATGGGGGGAGTTGCCAAAACAACAACCAAACCTGAGGTTGCAGCCTCTTTGAAGGTTGGTTGTACGTGCCCCACCCCGGGGGCCGGGGGTGTCCGCAATGGAGGGAGGGGGGCGCGAGGCCCCCATTGACCCCCACTTATAAAAGTAGGCGGGAACCGCACAGGTGTAGTAATTACAGAAAGAGAGAAACACAAGCGGTCGAAACACCACGGTACACGCTGTCGTTAAGAATGTGGAGAGAGCGCACAAGGCGTATGCTTGAGACGGCATCATAGGCGTCACGATGAGCTGCTTATGGCGTGGTTCCACGCGGGAAAGGCCATCTCGCGCGGCTAGGAAGAGCTGCGTTCGGTGTGTAGAGATATTTGAGAGCTCGAGCTGAGTCGCATGATGTGGTAGATCAGACGAGCGGCGCAACTTGGAGAAAGGGGCACCTCGTGGATGCACAGGCGTTCGCCTGCGACGTATCCACCCGGGCGTTGGCTTGATTGCTAAGGGAACGTCTCCGACATCCAGGATCTAGCGAACGGGCATGTGCGGCTATGCGAACGCCTCCAAGGAGGATCGCAAGT
This sequence comes from Isochrysis galbana, assembly GCA_018136815.1. NCBI lineage: Eukaryota > Haptophyta > Isochrysidales > Isochrysidaceae > Isochrysis > Isochrysis galbana. The sequence goes on along the minus strand of CM030945.1, from coordinate 477,030 downwards.
ATCGCCGCAACCATTAAAAAGAAAGCGAGGCTGTCGAACGAGGAGACGTCAATTTCATGTGGCGATGGCGAGGCCCTCAGAAACAGCGAAAAGATTCCTTCAAGTTTTGCGAAGGAAGAGCCAATGGCGGTACGAGCGGAGACCGCCGCCATCTTGGAGGCGGTGAATGCCGCACCATAGTTGTAGATCTGAAGCCGACACGAATCATGCATAGGTGTCAAAGCCACGCTTTCCGACTCCCCGGGGCGTCAAGTTGGTGGTGTAGCTGGTATGAGCACAGCTACCTCATTATTAACAAGGAGCACGTGCCATGCCAATAAAATCATGTGCTACCCGAGAGCGTGTGTAGTGTGTGGCAGGCAAGCTACGCACTTGGAGCTGTCTAGACGATGCAGAAATCGTTTCATGGGGTGTCGCGCCAAGGGAATCGTTCGCTCGGGGCGAAAGAACAACCTGTGTAACGTACGGAAAGGGGGAAGAATGCGATCATGCGGCGTGAGACAGAGGATCGCCGTTGTGCAAAGCAATGTTGTCAGGCTAGATGGCGTCGATTCACCTGTAGCCGCCCCCCACGCCTAGCGACGCCGCGCAGTGGATCGACCGAGAAGACGAGCACTTCGTTCTCGCCCGACTTGAGGAGCGGGCCTGGCACGTAGAGTGAATGCTGAGGCCCTTCCCTCTCCCAGAATCTTCCCAGATTCCACCCGTTGATCCACACGGCCCCGTGGACAAGGCCGGTGTGAGTCAGTAAGACGAACGCATCGGCGCCTGCATCACGCGCAGGGAGAGTGAAGAGGCCGCGAAACATCTCTACCGCTCCAACTGGCTTCGACTGACCTTTGATTGCCGAAGACGGGGGCGCTGCTGCTTCTGCAAGCGCCTCGATATCTTGCCATTGCAAAGCGTCGAGTTCTCCGATGCGTTTGATCTGGGCTGCATCCAATGGGAGGCAGGTTGTCGCCCACCCCCCGCCTTGGTCTTGGAGATGCGTTCCGTTGAGGAGAACGCCGCCGAGGATACCCTTCCTTTGGTCGAGTGTATAGGCGGGGGACGACCAGGGAAGGTCCACGAAGCCGACCCGGCCCAGATTCTCGACAAGTATCGAGAGGCGACGAAGTCGGGGCACCGAGGATGGCAGGGGCAGCCCACGCGGATCGGCACGGCCCCAACCCTGCTGGCGGTAGACGCGGCCGACATAGACGCCATCCACGAACACCACAGCCTGGCAACGCAAAGGGACAACGAGCAGTGAGCGCAAGGTGCTCACACTTGCTGGGGTGAGTAGCCGATACTAAGGTCGTCAGCCGCCACTGCAAGCGGAGCCGCTCGACTTTGCGATACGCACCCGATCCCTGAGCCGTGACAACGCGAGACCGCCGCCTGCGCCTGCTGGTATCGTTGTCTCATACACGACAAATCCTTGTGAGCAGCCAAGTTCTTCCATTGGCGGCGGATTCGGGTCGCAGCAGCGCGTTGATCTTTGGGCACTGCTTGATCTTCCAACCTTGCCTCTAGTTCCGTCCTCCGCTTCTACCCCCTTGCCAACAAGAGCGCCGAGACAACCTTCCTTCATCAGTGGCAACCGTTGGCGCAGATCCACAGTGATCATCGATGAGATGCGACGGGGGAGCGCGGGCTCACCAGGAACGAGCTGCGCAAAGTGACTGTTGCCGGACTCGATGGCTTGTGCATGCGCCCTAAAAGGCGCTAACACGGCGGCAACTTTCTCTTCATGCATGGCCATTTCTTGTGCTTTTGGAGCTGGCGATTTTCCAGGCAAACTTGCCACCACACCCGAGCAGCCCAGCGTATCTTTAGCAGCACGGGAAAGCAACACCCGGCGAACAGCCTCGTATTTGTCTCCCCCGGATGCATCAACACCGTGATCACCGCCTTCCGCAACTGGTGCACCATAGTCGTACGATGTCGTGGTGGGGCAGTACATGCCGTCCGCCGTGTTGGCGCCCGCCCACCTGTGAGAGCGAGGGGGCGTCAGATACTTTTCGTGAACGACACTCGCCGTGTCACCCGTGGACAATCGGGTTTCCAGCCATATGGAGTTCAACTAGACACGTTCCATGGCTTCCAAACTAGCGCTAGCATGCGGGGGTACACACTGATGCCATTGCAGGGTGGCAGGCTTGGTGGCGGCATCGCACGCTTTCACACCATTCAAAGTTGGTTCCGCCATGCGCCATGTAGAGGGAAATGGAGCCGGTACCCCGGTTCACATCGAGTACTCGTTGTATACGTTTGGCTATTGTTGACGCATCCTGAGCGGTGCGAGCGAGCTAGGTGAGTCCATTCCTCAGAAGCGTAGCCGAGTGGACGCGTCGTGAAAGCGGAGAGGCGTGGTCCGTGGCATGGGCCTCGAATATGCGAGGACGTACCTGGGCAGCCAGGTGCGGCCTCAAAGGCTCGCCCCAATGTGAGAACCATCCTACCCATAGCTCAGCGCAAAAGAAGGGGGAGCAGCCCATCTTGTTGTGCCTACGCTGCGCTGCCCATGCGTCAGCCGGCACGTCACACGAGTCCACCGCAGTCAGCACCTCATCCCCGTAAAGAGACTGGCCCGCTGAGAGCGTCCCTCGAGCCAGTTTCGCGTCGTCATCCGGGTCCACAGTGAAGAGAGTCACCTCCCGACCCAAGAATTTGTGCGCGAGCTCGGCGAGGTGCTCAAGGTATGCTCGATCTGGTCCCTCGCGACTCGCATCTCCGAAGTGGCCGTACTCATTCTCGATCTGAACCATCAACACCGGCCCGCCATCGTCAAGCATCAGCCGCTCCGCCTTGAGTGCAGGGAGTAGCGTCCCCCACCAGCGATCGACGTGCGAGATGTATGGCTGGGCATGGGTACGTAGCTTGATCGGCCCATCAGCTAGCAGCCACGATGGCAGCCCACCAAATTCAAACTCGGCACAGACGTACGGCCCGGGGCGAAGGATGACGTGCAGCCCGAAGTTTTGTGCCAGCCGTAGGAAGCGAAAGAGGTCGCGAGTCGGCGAGGTCAAGTCAATCTTTCCGCGCTCCGCTTCGTGGAAATTCCAAGGGACATCTGCGGCACGTCAGCGGGCCGAGATTGTGTTTAGCTGGATATCCTGCCGGCGCGACGCGGCGCAACAAAGTCCCGCGCACATGTCTGGATGGCGTTGAGCCCCATCGATCGCAGTCGCGCGAGGCGGTCGGACCACAGATCAGGGTGGACGCGGAAGTAATGTATACACCCAGCCAGGATCTGTAGCATGGCGTGTTGATGAGCGTTCAGTTGGTGTGGTTGGTTTGAGCGATGAAAAGATGGAGAGCAGAGAGGGAAGGAAAGTCGGAAAGAGCAGGGAATAATAGACGGGCGAGCGATAGAAAGGGAGAGGGGCGCTCATGGAGATGGGGGAGAGGGGCTTCCGGGCCAGAGAGAGAAAGGGAGAGAGGGAGAGGAAAGGAGAGAGAGGGGGGCAGGGGGGGGGGCTGCCCCGCTGTGTGGGCGCGCACGCAAGCGGTTTGGGGTGTGTGAGGGGGGAAGGTTGACGCGCAGCGTGTGGCGCACCGTGTGCTCCCTCCCGTCGAGCACGAACCGGTCCGCCGCCAGCGAGAGCCGCGGTGCGCTGTGCCCCATCTCCCACACGCAGCCCCCCCCCCCCCCCCGTCCGCCGCTTCCCGCTCTCTCCTCTCTCCTTCTCCCTGTGTCTCTCGAGAGATCCTCCTCCTCCCACTCTCTCTCTCTCCCTCCCCTCCTCCTCTCTCCCTCCCTCCCCTCCTCCTCTCTCTCTTCTCTCTCTCCTCTCTCCTCTCTCTCCTCTCTCTCCCCTCTCTGCTCTCTCTTCATCATCTCCGCCTTTCGCTCACAGCTCATTTTCTTGCTCCCATCTCTCTCCGGATTGATTCTTTTGTAATCATATCTCATGTGGGACTCCTATTCCCCCTTCCTCTCCGGGTCTCTCTCCCCTCCTGCCTAGACTATAAATAGGTGGTAAAATAGTCGAACGCGGACACTATCGTGCAGAGGAAGGAAACTCCTTTCCTCCGGCGCACTACGGTTCCGTGAATACTAAAGCTACGACGATCTAAAAAAAATCTGAAGATTCGGGGCTCACACTCACCATAGCTACCAGGCAGTTTCTACCTGTCCCCTGAAATCGCCCTTACGTCCGTTCCCTCACACTCCTCACCTTTACCCCCTCGTTCCTCGTTCGTTTTTGTTCGGTTTTGGGGGTTTAGCCCAGGTGCCAGGTGCACTACCTTGGCCCGGTTGCCCGGTTCCGGTTCCAAGCATGGAGCATGGCACATGGGGTCAAGACCATGGCTTGGATCAGTCTCCCCGCCCTCCAAGTCCTCAGGGTCAGCTCCGACATGGCCTGCCATGAGGATGAGGGCGGCGCGAAGCACCTTCGCGGATGCTTCCCCCCGCCTCTAAAGCTTAAGAGATACCTCATTGAGAAAAAACTTATAATCTTCTTAGCGCACACGCGGCTCTGGACCCACTACTTTCACGCAGCAAGCGTTCTACTCTACACCCCCACTCCCGCGGCCTAGGGCCAGGCCAGGATATGTAACAAAATCGACCGAAATGTGTTCTACATATTTGCCCAAATATGCCAAAATCTCAGCCGAAATATGTGCACATATATGTGGGCGTATGTAGATATGTATACATATATGCGGGTATGCGGGTATATGCGCGTCGATACGTTGATAATAATACTTGCACATTGCGCACGTCACACCCATCGTACATCGTACATCGTATATATAGATATAGATGTATAGGAATGTAGAGATGTAGCGCCGACGATACACGTTGATTGATACACGCTACTACACACTAGGAACATTTTGAGAGCGGAGAGCGAGCCAGCAGCAGTAGACCACGACAGACAACAGACGCTCACAGACCCCGATCCCGCTTCACCTTATTGTAACGAAGTAGGAGAGCCGCTTGCAGCTGGTCGGCAAGACAGCTCGTTTGATTGGCACCAAACATGCAGGTGAGCATGGAAAAGACACGCTTGCAACAAGCTGAGTTGGGGCTTATGGAGAAGGCCATCCTTGCGGCCACAGCCCAAGCCGGGAACTTAGTGTGGTTCGTTGCCCACCACATCAGCACTTCTTTCACGAAGACTTCGGGATCCGCGTGATCGATTGCCGTGCCTTGACAGGCAACAAGGTAAGCAGGAAGCTCTTGGGCCAGCTGACGCGTGATGGCAGGAAGGTTTGTGAAGGGAGGCAGGCAGGCAAGGTCATGCACCCAGGCCATGTCAACGCGGCCATAAGCGAAGCCCGGGTTGAACGCGCGGAGGAGGCCGCTTATGCGGTGTTGCTCCTTGCACCAATACGGCGACTGGCAGCTGTCGTTCAGGCGGTCTTCTAGATATTGGAATGCACCTGCAATCTGTTCAACAAGCGGCCGCCATTCAGGAAGACCTGCGGCGTCAATGGCCCGCCGCACCTCATTCTCATCAGTGATTGAGAGAGTGCTCCCATCCTCATAGGAAACCGTCCACGATCCGTTCCCCACGACAGAGATCGTTCCATTGAACCAAGCATTGTGAGGCGCCTCGTAGTATTCCTTCGTCTTCATGCCGACTGCAATCTTGGCTCGCGCCCGCAGCAATGCTGCGACATTCGGTAGGTCGGAGGAATCTTTGCCGACGGTCCTTCCCATGACGCGAATCGCCTCAATCATATCGTGCGCACGAAGAATTTCCAGGCCATCGCCCTCCAGCGCGTAGGTTGTCGTGCAAAGGATCTCCAGGTCCATTGCAAGAGCAAGCTCAATTTGCAGCGCATCCTTCTTATTCTGAAGAACTGATGCCATGTCTGCAGTGGTGGCATCTCCAATGCCATGCTGCCGGAGCCGATTCACAAAAGCCTCGAGCACGCCAAAATGTTCGGCGAGTTGCTTCATGACTTCCCAGCGAGACCACCACCGGATGCGCGAGTAGCCTTTCATCGCAACGCCGGATGTCTTGATGTCTTCAGCCACAACATGCGCGCGGCTTGTGTGTGCGACATGAGAGTCAGCCATGGCGTCAAGAACTCTTCCACCACTTTCAACTTCAAATGCTCTCCGGTGTGCTGCAGCGTGTGCGACACGCACAACATGTCGATGGCGTTGGGGCACAACTCTAGTAGCTTTCGACAGGCGACACCGTTGGTTGAGCAACTGTCCCGAGATATGCCGACTATCTTCGACAGATCCAATCGGAGATCTGTCATAAGGACCTTCGAAAGGAAGCGGTAGAGACCCGCGCCATCCATGTGCGTCTCGGTGGTGTGCAAAGCCAGCAAGCGGTTACTGATGCACTTGAAGTCGGGCCCGACGTATCGAGCGACCACATTGACAGCTTCGCCCAAGCGCGTCGTGCCGTCAAAGGAGATTGTGAAGTATTGATCGCGCAGCTCCTTCTGCAAGAACTCGATCTCGCGGCTCTCAATCTTCGGGATGTAAGCCTTCAGGTGCGAGCTATGCGTGAGGGGTCGCCCTGCAAGTTCGAAAACCTCGCGCATGCCGTCGACTTTCTCCAGGGGGATGCCATTTTGCAAGCATGACTCCACGACTTTGAACCGGAATTCATGCACATCTGCACTTATGGCGCTTCCCACCGCGTCAGGGTTTGCAGCGTAGAAGTCTTGCACGAATGACTTGACCTCCTCCGTGCTGGAGCGCTGCTTCTTGAGCTTTTCTACGTTGTTCAGGTGCTTCTTCGATGAGACGTGCGTCTTCAGGTTGGAGTAGATGCAACTGACCTCTTCCTTGCACGGGCGACAGAACAAAATACTCCCGATCTTCTCCAGATGATCGTTCGGGTATTCCCTCACGCGATCCGCCGCAGTCTTCTTCGACGGTTCCTTCGTCTTGCGCTCAGCCATCCTTCTCGCCCGATGTGCGCCGATGGGAGGTTTCTTCTTCTCCTTCCTCGAGCGCTCGTGGCTTGCCAGTATCGGGCCATTGTCGGGACAAGCGCTTCGGATTGCCTCTTCAGCTTCGTAGTGTTCGCTGCCACGCCCCAAAATACTTGATGAAGTCGATGCGGCGGAGCAATTGCTGCTCGTAGTCGTAGTCGGCAAATCGTTCGAGAAAGCATCTACGACGCAAAGATCTTGGACCAGAACCCACCAACGCACGCGCCTTTGGCTCTCCTTGGAGAAGTAGTCGAGCTGTACTCTGCTCTCGCCGAAAAAAGTGCCGCGGCCGAGCGCCGAGATGACGCCGCGGCCAAGGAGGTCGTGGATGACGGGCTGGCCGACCTGGACATGCGGGCGATGGTCCTCCTCCTCCTCAGAGACCACCTCGATGGAGTTGGAGGACCTGTCGTCGCCGTTGTCGCCGTCCTTGTCAAGGCCCGCGCGCATGCGCTTGAGCTTGTCGCCAGACTCATCGCCGTCCTCATCCCCGTCCTCCGCCTCATACTCCTCAAGCATGCACAGCACGTCCGCGTTGTCTGTTGAGCCACCGCGGCGACATAGTCGCTTACCTGGCGTGTAGAGCAAGAGAGAGAGAGAGAGAGAGAGGGCGTGCGTGAGATGCTGCGCGCAGGCATCAAGATCAGGCGTGCATGGGCGGGCATCGGGCTACTCGCACCTCTCCTTCCTGCCATGGCGGGTTTGGAGGGGGGGGGCATGGGGGCTGCTGGTGGCGTCGGGTCTCGGGTCTCGCTCGCGCCGCGGGAGAAGATTTTGCCGCGCGCGCGCGCGCGCCACATATATGTCGACATATATGTACAGTGGTCTTTTATGCACCGAAATATGTTGCATATATGCATGCCAAAATATCCACCGAAATATGCCAAACATATATGACATATTCTGGCCTGGCCCTACCGCGGCCCTCCCCCCTCCCCCCCGGCCCTCAGGCGACTCCCGTGCACTCTACTTACTAGGGGGATAGAGGGTAAAAGGGCGTAGATATGGTCCGGTACCCCCCTCCCCCTCCCCCCCCCCCCTTCCGGGGAGACCGTTCTCTCCCCCCCCCCCCCCCCTTTCCTCTCTTACGCCTCCCGGGCCGGCGGCGGCCTACGCGTGGTCCCGACTTCTCTCTCCTCAGCCGTTTCGCCTCCCCCCCCCCCCCCTCGCGCCCCCCGTACCGCCCCTTCTCAGGATTCCTTTTCAAACCACCTTAAGGTGGGAGGCGCACGGAAGGGGGGGGGCGATCGGGCGCACGACCGTCTGGCTCAGTGAGCCCTCCCGGGGCCTGGCGGCCTGTGGAGGCGCATGGAGGCGCTATGCGGTTGGCGGAGGGTCCAGTGGGTGTGTCCACACCGGGCCCGCGCGCGCTCAGTCGACCATCGCGACTTGGCACGGAGTCGGGGTGGGGTGGCTGGCAGGCGCTACCGCGCGGCCGTCTCGAGGGCCGAGTAGGGTCTGGGGGCGAATGGAGGGGCACTGCAAGGGGAGACGCTGGTGGGCCGTTCCCGCACGGCCATTCGGCGCCGCTCTTCCCCGGGAGGCGACCGCCAGTGCACCTTGTGGAGCCCGCATTGCGGAGCCACCCCACCAGTCTCGACGTCTCCGTGCACGGACCTCCTCGCCTCATAGACCGTCACGGCCGATAGGGGCGACTACAGGCGGCGGACGGCTGGCGCGGCCTGCCCCATGTATGCACCTGGCTATCCCGCAGCGCTCAGAAGCCTCTGCGCCTCGCTGTCAAGCGCGCCGAGCGTGAATGTGAAGCGGTCGTGATCGTGGTGACCGACATTGAGTGTGTAGCGTGGAGCAGTGAAGTTTGAGTGCGTCGTGTGCGTCGCGTTCGCAGAATTTGACCAAGTGGAGCTCAGGGAGGCTGTATCACCAAGGTACCTGGACGGCCATGCACGAGGGCGGTACTAATTGAATTGCTGTGGAGAGATATCAGCCTTGGGCTGGAGGGGGCCATCAATTCATCATTCATCATTGCGTGGGCGCGTAGCTCCGAGTGTAGTCAGTGGATGCTAGAATAAAAAGTACAATTAATATCTGAGCTTCTGCAGTGGTTTTGTCATCTTGGTGGACTTGGCCACAGTACCCTTGCTTATTCCTAAGAGCCACAAATGAAGGGCTTTAACGCTATTTTCGGCTTACGGTACATTCTCCTCCGCACAGCTCAACTCCGACAACAGCTCTGACTCGGGGTCCGAGTCGTCCGGCTCAAAAGCAGACGACGAGGAACCTTCCGAACTCGACGGAAGATGAACATCTGGACAATCTGACACTGCACACATTCTACCACACTTCAAGGATTGCCTCCCTCCATGGCACTCTGCAGTGCATTGCACGCCAGCTGCTCGGCACGCACATGCGCCCGTTGCACACTTCACCAACGTGGAACAGGTGCAAGCACCAGGAACCCCCCCGGCGGAAGACGTGGGGGCCTTGTACGAGTATTGCCCTCCGCGCGATGCGAGTGACTCACGCTGCCGCCGCTGCTGAGCAATCTGCGCTTCAACGCTCTCTCTCGGTAGTATTGTGGGGTGCGACGGTCAATGCTTTTCTGCGCGCGCGCGCGTAGCTGCTTCGTCCACTCGGTGCGTTGGAAGTTGGTGGGATGCAAGCCCATCCGCTCAAGAATGCGTCCCTGGAAAGAACCAAACGCAGACAGTCGTGGGTCGGCTTCCCAACCCTTCTGCACAAGCTTGTCTTGGAACACCTGCAGCACAGTGGAGTTGGCATGGGCAATGCCAAGGTCCGTAGCACAACGGTACAGCGTGTCCCGCATGATGATTCCCTTTGGCCTGTACCGAAGGCAGACACTACCAATGCGCTCCGATGCGTTCTGCGTAGCCGCGCCATGCCGCCCCCAGATGAGCTCCTTGCGATCGATAATGGTCTTTTGCACATACTGCAGCATTGCCTCCTGCCAATCAAGACAATCGTTGGTTATAGACGCACGCTGTCCGGGCGGGTGCAGCCGACAACACCGATACTTCTCAGTGAAGAAGCCTGGACCTTCGTGCACATCAAAAAGGTGCGACAGGCATTCTTCCACGGCGCGTATGCCGGTGTCGGCTATGGTATTTTCGTCAGGCAGACGCTGAAGGTGGGCTGCCCCCCTTATCGCCGCCCCCATCCCCCGCTGCATCTTCTTCACCATCGGGTTGCTCTCGTTGCTACAACCTATGTGCTCTCGAGCTCCCGTTGCAAATGGGCCGCTGTTATCCTTTTTTTGTTTCACCGGGCACGAGCACGCCCGGTGGAGTTGAGCGCCAAGCTCTGCAGCCTTCTTACCCACATTCTTAGCCAGATGATTCGCACAAGGCCGCACTTGTAAGTCTGAGCAGATGGGATCGCCACGTGCAACGGCGGCATTGCGCGCCTCGATGACAAACGAATCTGTACTCGCGTCCCCATCAAGAACAACTCCTGAGAACTTGGCCCGCGCGCGAATCTTGTACTCATCCAGAACTCCCTGAACCTCTGTTGTCATCCACAGAATCGCATCGTGCAGCATCACTTCGAAGGATCGCGCATCCATGGATTTGGCCGTGTTCTCGTACTCGTCAAACTGAGAGCCGGCAGCTGGCAATTTGCAGCAGTGGTGGCGGAAGACGACCCCTCCTGACGTCAACTCGCAGAGCGTCCCGGTGCCGTTCATAGCGTAGTGTCCTCTCGTTTGCCAAAAACAATCGTTGGTAAGCACCATGTCGCCCGCCACAACGGTGCCACCGTTGTGCACGTTGCCGTACCGGACCACTGCGTAGCGAACAAGTGCCATGCTTTCTTCGGCCACTGCTTTCACGTATGGGGCAATTCGTTGCACGTACCTTTGGAAGGTGTCCTTACTCATTGGCTTCTGGCCCGTCATGCACGCCGTCGCAGCATATGCCGCGTATTGCTGCCCGCCCAGAAGTGCTCCAAGCACCGCTACAACAGCCTCTTGAGAGAAAGAGCCCATCTTGGGGAGCACGTCATCGTCGCCCACCCTGGACTCCTCCTCCTCATCGCCCTCGTCTGAACCACTTGCTTCGCGGGCTACACGACGGTGCGAACCGACTTGTAGGCGCATCATCGAGCCCATGCGCAAGTGCACGTTCGCGTCGCATTCGCTGCATGTCAAGTGCAGCGTCAATCCCCTGCTGCCGTACACCTTCTCGTCCGCACCAACCTGCAGTGTCCCTCTCTCCTTGCACGTTGGGCACGCAAACCTGCCGCAAATCTGCGTGGCTGCCACGGAGCCACTCACGATGTACCTGTACGACAAGGCCTCAGCTTCTTTCCTTGGCAGTGGCGGTGGCGGTGGAGGTGGTGGTGGAGGAGGTGACGAAGGTGGAGGGGCCGGCAGTGGTGCAGAAAGTGCAGATGTGCTTGTGCTTGCCTGCTTCACCAAGCTCGACCTCCGTAGGGCATTCGCACCGCCCGGCGAGCCGAAGTCCAATGATGCCCGTCTAGCACGCAGGCGCTTCTCCCCCTCGGCTACTTCTTGTGGAGTCGCCATTCCTCGAGACTTCCTCCGCCGGACGTCTGCGACGTCTTGTGCTACCGCAACACTCCCCTCGTCGTGAGCTGCCGTCTGCGAGCCCACAGTTCTCGTCGGAGGGCGGCGGCACGCTGAGCCCTCCACCGAGAAGCCGCCCTCCATCGGCGTGAGGGGTTGCCCAGCCCCAGGAGTCCTCAACGGTGCCCTTCCAGACATGGCAGTGGTCCTGAGCCCCGCCCCCCTTCCCAGTACGCTCCAGGTTCACCCCCCCGCCCCAGTTTCCCACCAGCCCCCCCCTCCCCCCCCCCCCCCTTCCGTGCGCCTCCCACCTTAATGAAGAGATATGAGTTGCCGCGGAGGGCTCGTGACGAGGCCAGAGTCGAGAGCCCAATCCGTCTCCCTCCCACCGAGAGAAGGGGGAGCAGGGAAGAAGAGGGGGTCGGTTTAGGGAGAAGAAGGGAAGAAGAGAAGAAGGGGAGGGGGAGGGGAGAAGGGAAGACCCTACCTGCGGCGCTCTGCTTCTCGATCTCGAGTCCCGCCCCCCCCCCGCGCGTGCGGTGGGGAGCCCCATCCCCCGCCCCCCCGCCCCCAATCCCGTCGCTCCTCTTCTTCGTTCAATCGCGGGGGAAGACTTCTCTTTCCCCCCCGCCCCCCGCCCCCCCCCCCCCTCCCCTTCCCGCTCTCTCTCTCCCTCTCTTCCCCTCGTTGCAGCTGGGAGAGAGAGAGAGGAGGGGGGGGAGGGGGGGCCGGGCACGCATCCCATCCCCGCAAGCTTCTCCTCCCCGCCCCCCCCCCCCTCTTCCCCCCTCTCCAATCTTCCTCTCTCTTCGCTGTCACGCGAAAGAACGGACGAGGCCCTCCCCCCCCCCCCCTCCCCCTCTCTCCCTCCCTCCCCACCCCCCGAAATCCTCTCGCAGGGGGCCTGCTGTTGCTCGCTGTTGCGCCCGCCTGAGAGACCCCGTGGGGGCCTCGGCTACGGCTCTGCTGCCGCACGACAGGCGGCCTCGTGGCCGCATTCGGCGCATGGAGTCGACGCCATGGAACTTCGGACTTCTTCTGAGCGAGCTGCCCGCAAACGCGAGCCGGATGGACGTGCTGCTCTCCAAGCCAGACCCGGCGAGTGCACGTGCGATCTGGGCGCTGTGGACCGTGCTGCAAGTGGGCGCGATGATCAGCTGCCTGGTCGTTGCGACGGGAATTTTCTCTTCAGAGCAGGTGGGTGCTACGGTCTTCCGCTGTCCCGCCCGAGGAGCCAGCTGGCACGCGCCTGCCTGTGTGAACTGCCGTCACTCTGGCTTGCTCTGCTTCCCCTCAGGCGCGCTCCAGCAACTTCACCCTTGTGCTAGCCATCTTGCTTGTCTCTGAGTTCTTTGTGTGCCTCAGTTTCGTAACCGTCAATGTGGCCAATCTTTCAAGTAACGATGGCTACTTCTCGCACGGAGCGTGCTTCTGGCAAAGCTTCAGCGTGATGTGGGCGTGGGGGACGTCATCGTGGATCAATGCAAGCATTGCAATCGAATTATATCGGCTGCTCAGTCGGACGAAAAGGTTGCTAAGATACGTCCCGCCAACAAGGAAAGTGGTCATCCTTCGATGTTTCGTGATTTGGATACTGTGCACCTCGGTTTCCGCATTCGTCTTCATACCTCGCATCCCATATAAGCCACGCCTATTCCGTGGCCTCATTTGTGCTCCGGCAAGCAATGGTACGCACTACGGCATCTCGATCATGATACATGCCTTCGTTCTCCCTTTGTTCGTGGGTGCGCCAACATGCACGACGATCTGTATTCTGATCGTTTGCTTGCGTCAGGGGCTCTTCGACTTTGAGATTCGCAAGCACGAGATGGCCTTTCGTGCTAGGAATCACAACCCGACTTCCACAAGACTGCACGAGATGGCAGCGCACCGTTCGCGAGTGGCAGCCGCCAGGGCAGTCACCACCCACTTCTTGCGCGGCTTTATCTGTCAATTCATGTGGTATCCAGCAATGATTGCGCTTTTGGGAGCAGCTAGGAGCATTGCGCCGATTGTCATAGGCGTTTCGCTGATCGCCTTGCAGTCCTTTGCCACCGCCGTGGTGGCTTTCCTCAAATCTGACGTGCGCGAGGCCACTCTCAGCCTGATCCCGAGATGTCGCAGGCATTCCTGGGTGCGCCCTCCACAGGTGATGCCGTCGTCTGTGTCGCCCTCCCGTATCCGGGTGACACAAATTGCGGAATCTGCCAGGGACTTGTCACTTGAGGGAGTGGAAAGTTGACGATGCAAGAAAGGGCACCAATTCCATTCATTTTTGTTCACTCACCGTATCTGTCGGCTGTATGGAATCAGATTTTTCATTTCGATGCAAAATGCCGCAAATGTTCCATTGTAATGATTCTCGTCTATGGCAGTCCAACACCAACACTTTAGCTGCAATTTCGCAATTGAGTTGATACTTGTTTCATACGGGAGGGCACGCTCCCTCCCTAGTGGGTGGGGAGAGGGAATCGCCCGCTCCCCTTCTATGCCACTTGGAATGTCGTGGATTTTGCGATATCTGATGTTGCGGGTAGGGGGAGGGAGTCCGTCCCCGCGCCCGCAGAGAGAGGGCCGGTTTCCCCCTCTCTCCCGTCGGGATCCCACGCAAGATCCGTTTCGGCCGAATGCCCGCCCAACGGCCCCCTTCCCCCCCCACTCCCCTTTCCGGTATCCCCGAGGACCGCTGCCCCGATGCCGCGGGGGAGACCCCCCCTCTGCTTCCCCGCATAGGAAAAACTATTGTTATAGTTTTCACGGTGAAGGCCACGGCGAGGGAGGTGGCAGCCACGGAGGGGAAGGGGAGTGTGGTGATGGTGGACGCGATGGATCTCCTTGAGGAACCGAAGGTGGAGGAGGAGAGCGAGATGGAGGAGGGTGCGGCGTGGGTAGTCGTGGTGGGGGGGGTGCAAGAGGGGAGGGTGGCGGTGGTGGAAGTCCTGGCGGTCGTGAGGGCGGTAAGACAGGAGGAGGCTGCGACGGCGGCCGGTTGGTGCAGCATCTAGGTAGTATACGGTGCTCGACTCGCAAATGTTGTTTTTGACCACGCACTCCGTGCACCCTGCAGAACAGTCGAACGTGTAGGTGCCCGTCTGATTGACAATATCTTCATACGAACCGGGCTTTGACGCATCCACATAATGGGTCTCGCAATCCGCAAGGGGTACTTTGTAGCACCATTCATTGCTCTCCGCACCGCGCAACCTTGTCTTGATGCGCGTGAACTTGAGGTCGCCGCACAACGGAGGTGGAGGATGAGCTGGTGGAGTGGGCGCGGTACGGGGAGGGGGCGGAAGCGGTGGAGACGTTGGAAACGGTGGAGGACGTTTGGGAGGAGGTCGTGCAAGAGGCGGGGGAGATGGAGGTGGTGGAGAGGGAGACGGCGGTGGAAGCTCTGGTAAAAGCGGGTGCGATGGAGATGGGGGGGGGCGGTTGCGATGGCGGCCGGTTGCCGCAATCCAGGAAGTATACCATTCCGCTCGAACACGCACTCCGTGCACCCTGCGGAGCAGTCGAACGTGTAGTTGCCGGACTGGGCGTTGTACGCTGCGGGATCCGCCGCATCCACATAATAGGTCTCGCACTCCGCAATCGATAGACTGAAGCACCACTCATTGTTCGCTTTGCCTCGCAACATCCTCTTGCTGCCTGTGAACGTGAGGTCACCGCAAGGGGGTGTGGCAGGTGGTTGTGTTGGTATTGGCGGTGGAGAGGAAGGCGGAGGCGGTGGTAACGGTGGAGGCAGTGACGGGGGTGGGGAAGAGAGGGAAGGTGGCCGGTCGGCGCAATCTAGGTAGTATACTGTGCTCGATTGGCAATTGTTGTTATTGAACACGCATTCCGTGCATCTTGCAGAGCAGTCGAACATGTAGGTGCCAACCTGATTGATAATATCAGTGTACAAGACGCGCTTCGCGGCTAAAAAGTTCCGTCCTACATTATAGGACCGCGTCCTACGATTTCGGTGTATTTGTAGGACCCTGAGCCCGAAAGCCACACAACTTTCAAGAGTGAAGGATTGGGACTTCCCACCAACTGAAGGATAGTCCCAGCTCAGTCTTGAGATCCTTAGCTCCCACTATGGCCAAGGCTGTAGACTTCGTCTTGACCGAGCTTTCGGCTCCAGCGTGAACTGAGTACCTCGGCCATCGGAGGCCACCGGGTGCGTCGAGAGTTTTTTTTTTGCCCCGCAAGAGGCAAAAGCAGCCAAAACTCTCATTGGGCTTCAAAACCAAGCTTGGTTTCCACTGAAGGTCGAAAAGAACCCATGCCAAAGAGCATTTCATCTCGTGGGAGCAAGTTCTAGGGAGCTCATCATGAGCCTCAAATCGTGTCCTCAGGTGTTTGCGGCAATTCGTAGGACAACGCCGTTTTTTGCCGGGAAGGCTTCCGCGAGTGGCAACTAACTCATTATGCTTTGAGAATGGTGTCTTGAGCCTCTAGGAGGACTCAATGAGGGCAATGAGATGAACACAGAAACCAAATCCTAGCTCCCCATTCCTAGATTGAACCGTGTCTTCATAGTTCACAACGTCGTCCTACATTGTAGGACTCGTCCTATAAAGCTGGGTA
>CM030945.1:414866-460957 GCA_018136815.1 Isochrysis galbana | reverse complement strand
GCTTCCGGAGTCAATGAAGATGAAGGTTCAAGGGAGCTGCGGCTTTCCGCGCTCACGCCGTGGCCACCGCAGACTCGGGAGACGCAGGGCCGTCGACTACGATCCCTCGTCGCGCACCATACGGACGCCGGCGTCTCCTCTTTCTCTCGGCTCTCCGGAGGATCCCGTTCCAGGGATCGCCCGCCGGAGCCAACCCCTTCAGGTCTAGCCCACCGAAACTCGAGGCGACGACCTCCTTCCCCTGAATTCCGTTGCCGAGGCCATCCACCGGATCGCCGTGGTTGGTTGTTCCTCGGCCGCCAAGTCTACTGCAACTGCCCGCGCCCCTACGCGCGAGCTCCAAATGTTAGCCGCCTCCCGTGCCCGGGCTAGCGGTTCCTCCGTCATCTTGCCCGCCATCTCGCCGAAGCTGCTCTAGCCGTGCGGCGGCCGCACGCGAGCACTCATTCATCACCCTCTGCCGTACTGCCGACGCATTTTGACGAGCTTTGCGCTGAGTTAGCGGCGATCCACGACGCCGTGACGCTCGACGCGGCCGAGGGGATTCCTCCACCCCGCGTTCTAGTCGTCGGTGAAGCTAGCGGGGTCGTGTCTTCGATGTTCCTACTCGCCGGAGCGCACGTCGCGACGTGCGATCTACGACCGTCGGAGATCGACTACATTCCCCACTTCTGCGGAGATGCTCTTCACATTCAAAACCTCGGTTGGGACCTCGTGGTTGCGCATCCGCCGTGCACGTATTTGTCGGCGGTGAGTTGCCAGTGGCTCGATCGGGAGCCGGGACGACGCCAGGCTCTCGAATCCGCCGCTAGAGTCTTCCTCGCCATGGCAAGCGCCGACGCGCCTTTCGTTGCCGTCGAAAATCCTCGAATGCACGCGGAAGCCTCTGCCTTAGTCGGGGGGTTGCGACCGCGGCAGTTTGTGCAGCCGTGGCAGCACGGCACGGGCCATCAAAAAGCAACTGGCCTGTACCTGACGGCTTCACTCCCGTCCTTGCAGCCTTCGAAGATTGTCGAGGGACGTCTATCCGCTATGGCGGATCTATCGCCGTCGCCCCACCGTGGCGCCCTTCGCAGCCGCACCTATGTGGGCATTGCCGGTGCAATGGCGGCCCAGTGGATGCCGGTCTTGCGCCGTTATGCGCGCGAAGCCAAGGCGTCGCGTTCGCTCGACTTCACGGTGGACTGGGCAATTTCCCAAGCAGCTGCCAGCTTGAGAGAACGCCCTTCGCTTTGCTCGACCGGTTTCGAGCTGGCTGAGCCGAGGACGGCTCTGGCTCGTTTCATGGAGGGGAGAGGCGAAGCAGCTTCTAGCTCTCACCTCACGCCTCCCAGCGGTTCGCCAGTGTCTGATTCGGTTGTCGTGATCCCGGACGCAGGCCCCGTTGCCGATGCTTCTCGCCTGCTTCATCAGGAGGACTCGGAAACAAACGTATCGCAAGACGAGGCCGAGGCGGAAGGAGACCGCTTCCTGCCGTGGGAGTGGCCCATAGAGGACCGCTCTACAACGCCAGGCCCTCCAAACACGGTGAAGAAGCGCCGCAGCAAGTGGCAGGTCTTCGACCGTGATGTAATTTCGGGGGTCCATCGGTGGCAGGATGTCACGCCTTCCATCGCCCAAGAAATCGCTGAGCAAGCGGCAGCTGCGGAGCCGTCGGAACCTCCCATCTTGTCTCGACTGGGCTCTCAAGGCATCAATGCACTATCTCCGAGCGCCTCCTTCACGGCTGGCGACGAGGGAGTGGCCGAACTGACCAATTCGTTCGTAGCCGAAAGGCCACTCGAAACCTGGGATGTCGGGCCCGACTCGGGAGAAGATGACACGCCCGAGATGCCAGAACACCGGAGCATGCAGACCATCGAGACCAAGCCCTCCGACGCCGCCGAAGGAGAGGATACTCCACGGGCACTGTATTGCGATGGGGCTACCGCTAGGGGCCTCAGTGCGGCCGGATTTTCCGAGTTGTCGAAGCTTCCGAAGACAGACTTGCAGAAGTCCCTGGAGAAGGAATGGTCACGCCAAATGGATCAACCTCGGCATCCGACGGACCGTCGAGGGCTAGGCTATGATGGCGTGCCTAACCCCTCTAGTTCAGCAAAGGCATCCCCACGCTCCTCGATACCATTCGTGCCGCAGACGGTGGCCGCCGCTATCGAGCGAGTGCCCCACGTCGATGAATCTTCTCCGTCCAGGCTAGCCTCCAATCCAACCACCCTGTCACCCGGAGCCGGAACCTCACTTCCGGTGGAATCTATCGCGGACACTCCGCCGCCGCTCTACCCTCGTCACTGCCTCTATGTCCGCGATCTCGTGGTCTGCCGTGCCGATGGCGACCGCGCAGCTCAAGGGTTCGTTCTCCCGGACGTTGCCCTCACGGTGAACAGCACCCTGGCTGACACTGGAGCGGGCCCGTCAGTAATCACCACTGCTCTTCTCGATCGACTACCTGAAGACGCTTGCGTCGAACGCGTATCGGACGCTACCGCCCCCAACCTACATGGGCCGGACGGCCTTCCTCTCATCACTAGGGGCCGGGCTAGCCTCGTCTTCTCCTTGTCCGGTCGCCTCTTCCGTCATTCGTTCGCGGTCATCGAAGGAAACGCGATGCTTCTGCTCGGGAACGATTTTTTGGCCGCCCACTCCGCTACCATTTCTCTCGACGCCGCGAGCTCGGAAGGAAGCCTCCGCCTCCGTCCGGCCTCTGGCGATTCAGAAGACTCTTCAAGAGTCCTTTCCGAATGTGTAGTCAGAGTTTCCACGGCGCCGCCCCCAGTCGCGGACGCCGGCTTCGTCGGAGCTATCTCGATGTCACCCGGTCAGCCGCTGACTGTCGACTTTCTAGAGAGGTCGACGGCAACACGAGAGATCCCGGCCGGATCGGAGGGTGAGGCTGCTGCTGATGCTAGACAGCCACTCTATACACCTCTCTTTGAGTCTGCCGACGAGTTTGCGGCCAAAGCTCCGGCGTCTACCTCGTCCGAATATCTTCTCTACACGGAGCAATCGGTGACGATTCCTGCCTTCCACCGCGCAACCATCTGGGTCAGGGTTCCGCTAGCTCTCCGAGATCATTCGGACTGCGCGATGCTGGTCGACCGCCTACCAAATCGCGAGGCTCTCGATTCGTCTCCTCTCGTAATGCCCACGGTGGTCACGCCCACGGAAGATCATCGCATCGCGGTGACGATCGTCCACACCGGGGTCAATGCGCTGACCCTGCCGTCTCTGCATCCGATAGCTTCGCTCCAGGTGCGTTTCAAGTTGCACCGGGGCTGGACTCCGACTGGAAGCGAGGGGGATGGTGACCCTGTCACCGCGCTGAGCGAGGAGCAACGATCTCTACTCGACTCAGCCACCATCGATCCAGACCGGCTTCTTTCCGACGATCAACGAGAAGAAGTACGCCAACTCTTGGCCCGGCGCATCAAAGCTTTCGCGTTGCACCCGGGGGCTCCAAACCATACGCACGTTCTCGAGGTGGAGTTGCCACTCAACCCCGGCGCTGTTCCTCACCGGCACGCTCCGTCTAGAGTGGGCCGCGCAGGCGAGCTCATCATAGAAGAGGAGGTAGCCAAGATGGAAGCCGCCGGCATTATTCGCAAGTCAAATTCGGCTTGGGCTTCCCGAGTAGTCCTGGTCAGCAAGAAAGATGGCTCCGTTCGATTCTGCGTGGACTACCGCGACACGAACGCCAAGCTACGCGTCGAGGATAGCCCTCTACCCCTCATTGTGGAGGCTATCGATAGGCTAGCGTCCGGCCAAGGGCCGCTCAGTTCTCTCTTCTTATGTACTCTCGATTTAGCCTCTGGTTTTTGGGGCATCCCGATCAAAGAATCGCACAAACATATCACCGCTTTCACTACCCACCGCGGCAAATACGAGTTCAACTTTCTACCGTTCGGCATCCAATCAGGTCCCTCCTACATGTGCCGCTTGATGGACATCGTTCTCGGTGCGCTAGCGTGGGAGATCTGCATGCCTTACCTCGATGATGTGGGCATCTGGTCAACGGGCGTGGGTCCTTCCGAAGAGGCCAGGGCACAGGCTTCGTTCGAGCAAATGCTTCACCGGCTAGACCTCGTTCTCGAACGGCTAGAGTGGGCCGGTCTGACCTGCAAGATGTCCAAGTGTGTCTTCTTTGCCACCTCTACGGAGTACCTCGGTCACGTTGTCTCGAGGGAAGGTCTCAAGATGGACCCGAAGAAGGTCGCAGCTGTCGCCGACATCGACCCGTCATCCATCAACTCCTTGGAAGCGGTTCGATCTTTCCTCGGCCTTTGCTCCTACTATCGTCGATTCATTCGCCAATTCGCCGCTAAGGCTGCTCCTCTCACTGCCCTCACGCGGAAGGGCTGCGACGTGGCAAAGGAGTCCCAGTCCGAGGAGTGTCGCCGAGCTATCCAAGAGCTCAAGACAGCGATCACTTCGGAGCCCGTCTTGACTCCACCCAGGGATGATCGGCCCTTCATCGTCAAGACCGATGGGGCTAGCAAGTTGGGTATCGCCGGCATCCTCTCGCAGCTAGGAGACGATAACCGTGAACGAGTCGTTGGGTATTACGCTCGCAGTCTCACCTCGGCCGAACGCCATTGGACGGTGACCGAGATTGAGCTCTTGGCTGCCCTGGAATCAATCCGAAATTGGCGACCCTACCTTTGGGGGCGTCGGTTCAAGTTAGTCGTTGACCACTCTGCGCTGCGATGGCTGCATACCATGAAGGATCAAGTAGCCGGTGGGCCAGCCTCTCGGCTGACTCGGTGGGCTCTCAAGTTGGCTGAGTACCGGTTCGATGTCGAACATAAACCAGGAGCTGTTCATCAGGATGCTGACGGGCTGTCCCGGCTAGCATCCCTGGAGCCGGAACACGAAGACGAACCACTCGCCGGCCCAGCGTCGTTAGCGGTACGTGAGCCTGGCTCAGAGTCTCTAGCCGAGCATGAACGGTCTCATCCGGTGGCTGCCATCACGCGCTCCGTAGTTACGGCGCGAGGGCTTCAAGCTTTGGACCGATCTCGTCGTCGAGCCTCCGATTCCGGGCCCGCCATCCAGTCCAGTTATTTGGCTCCGGGTACGCCGACTTCCGAAGAGATGAGAGCGGCCCTGGCGGAAGATCCGTTCGTAGAGCCACTCCTGGGCTCAGGAGAGACGGCCAACCACGAGCCATCAGGCCAAGGGTCGCCTCCGCCAGCCGCCGCCTCAGGCCCCATTGTCGAAGATGATTCGTGTTCCAGTCCTGTCGCTCCCGCTCCCGCTCCCGCTCAGCCATCCAAGATGTTTCGCCGTTTCGTCGTTCACGATGGGCTCGTCTACTATCGCACCGTTCCTGACTCCACCGACCCGGACTCGCTAGTGCTCTATGTTCCGCCCTCGTTGCGGTCTCGCTACCTTTTTGCCTACCACGATCGCTCCGGTCACCTTGGAGTTTCTCGTATGTCCGGTCTTCTTCGTACTCGGGTATACTGGCCTGGCATGTCTTCCGACGTTGCATCCTACGTCCGGGAATGCCACGAGTGCACCCTCGCCAAGCCGCTACCTAGGGCTCTAGCGTCGCCCTCCGGTCTCTCCGTGGGTACCTACCCCTTTGATGTGGTCTACTGCGACGTGCTCTCACTGGCTCCCACTCACAACTTCGTGCCTGGAGTCTCGGGTTACGACAAGCTGGTCGTCTTCATCGACTCGCTCACTCGATGGATTGAGGCTGAGCCGTCGAATGGGGATCCCTCGTCGGAGATGGCCTTGGACATGTTCATCCGCTTGATTGTGACGCGTTATGGAGTCCCTAGGCAGCTTCGAACCGACGCCGGTTCGAATCTTTGTTCGGTTCTTGTTTCGCGTATTCTGGAGCTCACCGGGGCTGATTTGTCGAGTACAGAGCCGTATCGACATGAGGGTGTAGGCTTCGTCGAACGCGCTCAGCAAACGCTCATCCGTTTGATGCGCGCCTCGAATGAGGGTGGCAGCCATTGGGTCGACCATTTGCCGTTCCTACTCCTCTCGTTGAGGGCTTCTTCCGGTCGTGTCACCTCCCGGTCTCCAGCGTCTTTGATCTTTGGGCGTGAGCTGCGTCTGCCCGCTCAACTTTCTGATCCGAAGTCCGTTTCGCCAACTGCTCTCGAGGCGGCGTCCGCCGACGTTCGCTCGTACGCATCCAGGCTCAATGCGAGCCTCCGCCTCTCTTGGTCCAGCGCTCTCGAGGCTACCCTAGCCGCTCAGGCTGAGTCAGTCCGTGACGCTACCATCAAGTCTCAAAGACCAGCTCGTTTCGAACCTGGGGATCGCGTCTGCATGCGATTACCAGGCCATGCCAACAAGTTGCAATTCATCTACTCGGGTCCCTACCGCGTCGTAGAGGCTCTGTCCGACACTAGGTACCGACTCCGTGATCTGGAGAACCGGTTAGTCAAGGAGGAGGTGCATATCTCGAACCTCCGGCCGTATCATACTTTCGTTGATGAAGAGCCGCTGGCTGACGACGAGTACATCGTTGAAAAGTTGCTCGATCGTCGTAGCCATGGCGATTCTATCGAGTACCTCGTGAAGTGGCGTGGCTATTCTATTCGAGAAGCCACCTGGGAGCCTCGTTCCGAGTTGCTCCGTCGTTGTTCTGATTTGCTTGATGAGTATGATCGCTCCGTCGAAGAGACTTGTCCAGAAGATGTTGAGTCCCCGGAAGCAACTTCTTCGTCGGCCAGGGATACTCCTCTTCCTCCCGTTCTCGATGCGCCGTCTTCGCGCACTCGATCCAGGCTCCATTCTCGTTGATCCCATGTCTTGGGTAAGGGACCCGTCCCTCTAGGCTAGCCCCACGCCTCGGCTAGGGCTCCGAGTTCAAGTTTCCGTCCGAGCGAATCATGGAGGTGCTGAACGCGTGCTGCCTGCGCTCTACACCCGGCGCAACACCCGAGCAAAGCTCCTGTAAAAGGGAGAAGTGGGTGGGGCAGTGCGTACGAAAGAGGCCGCCGCGTTAAGCCGCCGATTTCGTGCTCGCTTTGGATCCAAAGGGTGTTCTTGTCTCCACGTTTCGCTCGCTATGTTCCGTTGCTTCTTGTTCCGATTCTGACCTCTGGTCAGCTCAGGTTCTAGGTTCCAGGTCTCTGTTTCCAGGTTCACCGCTCGACATCGGGAGACGTCTCGATCTTAGTCGGGGGGTGTCGCATTCATCCTAGATGATGCGATTTCCAGGCTCTTATTTCCAGGTCCTTCGCCGTGCGGCCACACGGTGAAGCTCAGGTACTTCTAGGTTGGTAGGGTTCGTCCCTAGCGATCTAGAATTCGAGTTCTCGTTTCGTTCCTTCTAGCCTGTTTGTCAGGTCTAGATTCCAGGTTTCCTCCTTTCGGGTAATCTTGACCCAAAGGAGCCAGGTCGCCTGTTGCTCGCTGCGCGCTTGTCTCAGGCTCTCGAGTTACCTTGTGAAGGCTTGTTTAGCTTCTTGCAAGGCTTGTTGTTTCTTGTTGAGTTCCGGTTCTTGCTTGGGACTTGCTCACTTTCACTTTCGTTGTCGTTGTCGTCCAGGCCTGTTCTTCGTAGGTTCCGCTTGGCTTGGTTAGGGTTTCGTTGCCTTCCGGCGTTTGGCGTTCGCGTTGGCGTTCGGAA
Source organism: Isochrysis galbana (assembly GCA_018136815.1). NCBI lineage: Eukaryota > Haptophyta > Isochrysidales > Isochrysidaceae > Isochrysis > Isochrysis galbana. The sequence goes on along the minus strand of CM030945.1, from coordinate 453,363 downwards.
ACTTCCTCTCACATTCCCTAGGTCCGCTACCCTTGGCTTGTAGGTCCTTGCTTCTTTCTTCTCGGTCAAGGTTTTGGCGAGCGAGTCGGTTGCTCTAGCCGCTCGAGATTTGAGGTTTAATTTGCCATCTCCCCTTGGAGACCGGTGTAGGTTCGCTTCCTAGGTGAGGGAATCTTTCCCCTTGATGCAAGTTACATGCAAGCCTTGGCCCCTTTGGTGTTCCTTCCCCTTGGTTGCTACTCAGGGTTGTTCGTTAGAAGCGTCTAGAAGGTTCACGCTCAACGGCAAGATTTCCTCTGTCGTGAAGACATCTCGTTGCGATCTGTATCCAAAGTGATCGCCGTGGTCGCGCGACAGGACGCTCCCCTTCGGACTCTCCGCTACGTGGGAAGTTACAACGGAGACACGCTCCGGCCGTCGCTGCGGAGTCTCTCTCTCTCTCTCGCTCTCTCTCTCCGTCTCTCGCGACGTGTTTGAGTTATCGGTGATTTGGGGTCGCGGTTGCTTGATAATTTGCTTGGTTTGGGTGAATGATTCCGGTGTGTTCGTGAGTCGGTGTAACCTGTTGTTCTCAGCTTCGTTGTCCGTCGTTGTTCGCTGCGTCGCTGCACTCAAGCAGCTTAGGCTCCCTCCCTGAGGGAAGAGTTCTTTGTAGGTCTAACAATCTCTTACAACCCATCACACTAGGGCCGCTAGGAGCGCCTCGCCGCCCCACAGTCCTTCGTTCGCCGTTCGTTCCCTGTCCATACACCCGAATGGGGTTGCCCGACCCAGTCCAGAATTTCATTCACCCGACTCCCGGTGGGGAGGAGGGACAAAGCGCCGCGCTAGCCGCCGGTGCCGCTCGCGACGGAGTGGCTCAGAGCCCTCCGGCTCCGCTCGACTCGACATACGCACGAGACACGGTGGCACAACAGCTCCGCACGGCCGACGCTATAGCGGCCGGAGCCAGTACTAGCATGGAAGAGGCGGTGCCGGACTGGGTGCAGCCCGCGCGGTACTAGTGTTCGTGCGCCCGCCTCACGTTGTCGGTCAGTCCCCCTCGAGGGCGAGGGAGGCGTGCTGCTGAGTCTTTATTTCTCTGCCTTAAGAGCTCTCCATACGCATACATATAGCGTGCAAGGGTGGGCGCTTCGGGGTGGGCTTACCGAGCCCGGCGGCTCAGGTCCCTTACTAAGCAAGGGCCTTAGCGCAGTGGCAGATGGCCTAGCACAAAATAATTAGTCTAGGCCCGCCAGGCTCCAGGTACCCCACAGAAGTCGCACACACGGAAACGTGAGCAAGGGGCGACAAGCAGCGGACGGAGGCGTTCAGGCACTTGGCATCATCCAACGCGCACAGAAAGAAATATGAGGAGAGAGTCAGGGGGGGGGGGGGGGAAGCAGGAATCGAGAGAAGAGCGAGAGAGCTAGAGAGAGAGAGAGAGAGAGAGAGAGAGAGAGAGCTCGAGCGAGAGAGAGATGGGAGAGAGAGAAAGAGAGAGAAAGGGCGGAAGGCGCCCCCCTTCCCCCACCCCCGCCCGCGCGATGGGCATGCCGTCGTACACGCAGGCGGCAGCGTTGTGCATGCCGCTCGGCGCGCTGCTGCTCCTCCGCGCCGCTCTCCCCCGCCGCCTCGCCTACGCGCTCGTGGGCTGGCTGCCTCGCGGGAGCCGCGCTGACTGGCACCGGCAGCTCGCGTGGTTCAAGCCTCCACTTTCCTCAGAGGAGCTTGGCCGGCTGCCTGCACAGCTCGAGCCAGCCGACTTGAGAAGATGGAATCTCAACGTCTGGTGAAACACACACGCGTACTCCACGCCGCTATGATGCGCTCCGCCTCACGCTCGCTCACTACCTGTTCCCAGGTGCTTCTCGCAGCGCGAGCTCATCCAGATTGCTGCGGGCATCTTGGAGGACGCTGGCGTCGTACATCCCTTCAAGATCAGCCCGAACGCATTGGTATCCTTCCTTAGCGACGTCGCCGCAAACTACCACCCCAACCCGTACCACAATTTTGCGCATGCGGTGACTGTGATGCATGCGAGCTACATACTCTTACGTGGGGGTCACGTGCCCATCCTGCCCGATGGAGCGGTGCCACCAGATGCCAGATTCGTGGACGTCAAGCTGGAAGATGACACCGCAGACGCCAGGGGCGACAAGCCTGCTCCCGGCGAGCTGACTAAGCTTCAGGAGCTGGCACTTCTCTTAGCCGCGCTGTGTCACGATCTGGACCATCCTGGGGTATCCAATGCCTTCCTCGTCAACACGGGTGAGCTCGTTGCGTTGTGGCATGCTAGCGCGGATGTGCCACTTTCACCAGAAGCTGTTGATCCCATCCATTGGAGGTGTGTTCTAAGCGCCAGTGCTTCCCCTTGCGTCCTCAGACTCACATCTCGCCATTCTATACAATGACGAGTCAGTGCTCGAGAACCACCACGCAGCCACAACATTCGTTCTGCTCCATCGCCATGGACTACTCACCCATCTAAGCAATGAAGAATACCGCGAACTCCGCCGACTGATGTGCAAGACTATCCTTGGAACTGACATGGCATCGCATAAGCACTCAATCACCGATTGCTCGACTATGTCGGTGCAGGCAGTCCCAATCACTGCCCAAGCGCTCGCAGGCATGGAAGCCTTGCGTGAAGAAAGTGTTGGCGACAGCTTCTGATGCTCCTCTCATGAATCCCATCCATCGCTAGGCGGCAGGCCGTGCGACCGACTGCGTCGATGTCCTCAAGGGCATTCTGCACTTGGCAGATTTGTCGAACGCTGTCTTGTGCTGGAGTCTCTGCCGACAATGGGGGCTTTGTGTATGCGACGAGTTTCGTCAGCAGGCACAGCAAGAGCAGGCAGTGGGATTGCCTGTGACGCCACACATGAGCAAGCTGAATTCACGTCTCGACATTGCTAACCTTCAGGCAAGTGCGCGGCTTAGGCGTGCGGGTGTAGAGCAGCTGTTGGCAGGACATTTCGAGCGACGAGCGAGACGTTTCATGCGCCATGCCTTAATCCCATGAGGTACGCCGCCTGCATTCCACCAATTTACGAATTCACCACCGCATCAAACCATTTTTCGGACAGGTTGGATTCTTCGACTTCGTGGTCACTCCGCTTTGGAGTGCGGCAGCAGGCGCTTTCCCCGCTGCAAGAGAGCGCATGGCGCAACTTGAAGCCAACCGTGCCGCATGGGCCGAGGAACGTGACGCAGCCATTGCTGAGGCTAAAGAGAACAATGGGACAAGATGATCGATGTACCTCGATGCGGACAAGGCTATCGATTTGGGCCATGAGCGCGCCGTTCCATTCAATCAACTCCTGTTTGATCGAACCCATTTGTTGGCCAGGATTGAAGATCGGAAACCTGTTGCCTTGGTGATGCAACGCGAGGATTGGACACTCCAGAAAAATTATGAGGCTCTTGTGTAATATGTTGATCCAAATCCGAATTTTCGACCTCCATTGTTCTTGTGAGCTCTTGCTATCCAAGATGATGGATCTGACGTGATCGTCTCAATCCCTTCCGAGCTTTCCCCTCCTGAGTGTTCTGAGCCGTCCGCCGCCCTGCCTGAGCCATCTTTACCCCCCGGTCTCCACTCGTGGCCTGCGCCCGACGTCTCCAAAGCCCTCATTGTCCTTCCTTCCCCATCTCCCATGATCATACTGAGGGCTATAAAGAAGAAAAAAACACCTGAAGATTCTGGCTACTACCGGTTGCCTACTGCTTGCTACAGCTATGGAGGGCCCATCGCACTCATGGCTCATGGTGCTGACTCACACCATCCCCTATACCCCAAACTTTCACTCCCTTTACGCTAACCCCTTCATTCCTTTAGGCGAGAAGCGTTCAAGGCTCACCTACAATACTGAGATTACTTCTGATTACCAAGAAATGCAAGTATTGCGGCATATGATGACCCTTTGACCCGAGTAATCACTCTCTCAGACCTCCTACCTCCTATAGCATCAGTAATGTCGTTTTCGAGTAATCTAATGCACTACTAGATACTTATATGCGAGGTTAGTTATACTTACGTTCTATTTTTGTATTGGCCGTCGTTTCCGATTTTTGCCCCCCCCCCCCCCCCCGACGCCCGACTCATTGCGGCCCAGCCACCTCCGATCTCCAGACATGCCTCGAGGTCGCGGCCGTGGGCGCGGTGCCATGCGCAACGTGCTGACAACGACTCTCATGCTGATGGCCAAGACTCGGCCCCGGTGCTCACGGAGGTGCGGAAGTGGAAGGACATCCAGAAGGAGACCGTCGAGAGGTACAAAGACGAGCAAGGCATCGTGAACGAGTTCTGGCTGCCTTTTGGGACATGAGGCCTTCGCACTTCATTTCTTCGTCTTCAAACAATGTGCGTCGCATTTGCCGCACGAGGCGAACGTGGAGCAAATCTTTTCGCTCGCAGGTAAGCTAGCAAATCCCAATATGTACGCGCACAACCTTACCCGCCTCGTGCGAATTCATTTCAACAAGAAGGTGTACAAGCCTTCTGAAGAGTACGTTCTCACGCGCTACATGAAGTTGTACACGAAGGTCGGCCAGCGCGCCGAGGATTTGGATGCAGATGGCAACAACGAACCTGAACCATGAATGAATGGAGCAACCCGTGGCGGCACTGCTTGCTGCTTGCCCTCCGATGTGTGCCGTGTGCCTGTAGAGCCTGTGTGTGTGTGTGTGTGTGTGTGTGTGTGTGTGTGTGTGTGTGTGTGTGTGTGTGTGTGTGTGTGTGTGTGTGTGTGTGTGTGTGTGTGTGTGTGTGTGTGTGTGTGTGTGTGTGTGTGTGTGTGTGTGTGTGTGTCATGTAGCTGTGTGGGCAAAATAAATGTGGAAGTGAGGCAACAATAACAATGTCCAATGTTCCCCAATATCTGCGCTAACTAACCGCTTACAACCCAGGCAGCGCGCTCGCGCGCTCGCGCGCGCTGCTGCGCCACACACACCAGCACTAGTAATGCCCGTAATCGGTTACTTTTTCCTTGCGACCAAAGGGTGTAATGTGCACATGTGGCGTGCCAATATAGGGGGAAAAAAACCTTTTAATATTCCCGCCTCACCTGTGGCACTGAATCGCATACTCGTAGCCACGCCCCCTACCCTTCCTCACCCTCAATATCCCCGCCTTGCGGCAACTCCCCTCGTGCTCTACTTAGGGGCTCGGGACATGTGGGGGGTCCGAGCGGAGCGGTGTGCACCTGTCCTCAGCGGCGTGTTCTCCGCTCCCTCCTGTGCCACTGGGTGACCTGTTTATTTAAGAATTGTTCCAGGGTCCCGTTGTTTCCGTGTGCTTCGGTGTTCACTTTATATGACCTATAGTGATTGATCGCATTATTAGATGGCCGTTTCGCGCAGGACGACGCATCGTGTCATGCGAGCTTTTCAGCGAGGCCAAGGGCTTTCGCTACGAGGCGGGTGTTCTCGCTCAGTTGTAGTCTCCCTTTCTCGTTTTCAATGAATACGGGGGTGCTGAGTTCTAGCGGTTTCTTGAGTTTGGGCTTTCTTCCTTGAGCAGCTTTATGCGTGCGTACAGAGCAGTGCGCTTTTGGCGGGGTGAGGCCATGGGTGCTGGGGGGGCGCCCGCGGTGGGGGACCCGAAGGAGAGGTGGGGAGCGGCGGCGCGCTCCATGGCGACCAACTATAAAGTTAGTTGGCGTGCCAATATAGGAGTAATCATGAGCTTGATTACCCTTTGAAGCGAGTAATGTGGATGGGGTAGTGCACTACACCCAGTATTGTAGGTCTGGCTTGGAAGCGTTCAATCACCATCACCCAACACATAGGAGCATGGGTGGTTCCTCCCCCATGGCAGGGGAGGAGTGGAGAGGGGGGGGGGGGGGGGGCTCGTGTCATGGGCGAAATAAGCATAAACTTAGTTGTCAAGTCAAGGCAGAAGATGGGCGGAGCCAAACGGATGCCCAGGGCGAGTTAGATCTGCGGATGATGCCCGCCGCCTCCATCTCGGCGACGTGCTTGAAGTCGCGTTCCGTCGAAAGAGGACCAGGTGGTAGTTTTGTTTTTGTTTAGAATGTTATGTTACCGTTAATATGGAATTGGAGACGGCGCGGGACGCCGTGCGTGCGCATAGCAACTTTTTCTCCACGGTGCCCCTGTGGTACGGCGCAATGTGCATCGGGCCCCTGCGGGGACGCCGTGCGTGCGCATAACAACTTTTTTTCTATCTACGGTGCCCCTTGTGGTAACCGAGGCACATAATAACGTAAACAGGCAATAAAACATAAGTCTATCACGGGACAGGTCCGCTTTTCCTATATTCATATATTCATATATATAGCGCTAGAAATGACGAAATGAGATGTATTTGTTCTTCTACTCGTACTCTATTTAGTACATATACAAGGCATACATTCTATACTGTTCACTGTTCTACTAACTAGTTCTACGAGGAGCGGAGGCTATGAGAGGCGATACATGAAGTCATGAAAGGGGCGAGGTTGTTGATGAGGTTGCGAGGCTTGACGGCGAAGGGCACGAGGCCCAGAGGACTATGGTAGACTACAAGTACGAACGTACATCGATTACCTATTAATCAGGGGTTTTAAAACTCCGATGGCAACCAGTTAATAAGCAGTTAATAGGCAGTTTCAAAACCCCTCCGATTAATCATCGGCAGTTTTGAAACTACTAATCAGCCCTATTAATCGCGATTCCTAGCCTTGATCCCAATTCGTCATGCCCCCGTCTTCTCTTACCCAAACGGGGCGAGCAAAAGACAAGCACGTAAACGCCGCGGAGGGGAGAGCTGCCACTCCCCACTCCCCCCTCCCCTCCCTCTTCCCTCTTCCTCCTCTCTTCCCTGCGGCTCTGGCCCATGGCGCGCGCCTGCAGCCCCTCTTTAGGTCCCCAGGAGGCTTGCAGGGGCTTGGGAGCGCAGCTCAGGGGGTAGGTGAGGCTGGGGCGCATGGCCTTGGCCCCTCCTGCCTCTCCCACGCTAGCTCTCGAGCCCCTGCCGGTCGACTGGAGCTGGCTGGGGGCTCCTGATCAGGGGGGCCCAGGGGGAGGAGGGGTTGGTCAGAGCGAGAAGCAGGCAAACGCGGGCCAGCGGGCCAGGGCGTGCGATCTGTGCTCGCCTGTGCCCGACTCTCAAGGAGAGTCTGGGCAGTCTGGGTGAGTCCCCCCTACATGGCAAGAGGCAGCGCAGGGGGGTGGATGGTTCTCGGCCCTCGGCCCCCATGAGGGGAATCGAGAGAGTGGGGGTGGGGGGGGCGCGAGGCGCGAGCCCCCCCTCCATGGCGACCAATCATAAGATTAGTCTAACGACCAATCATAATCATAAGATTAGTGACGTAGATGATTGCTCCAGAGAGCAAAAACAAAAAGGTCGATCGCGGATGCGACAGGGAAGTGGCGAATGCACGAATGAACGCTTTTCGCTTGAGTGCGAAATCTGTGTCCTTGTTGCACCGCGGTCAGATACAATACAGATTTCGAAGTTTAAAATCGATGTCTTTCATTTGTATACTAACGAATGCTCGGGTGGTGGTACTGAAGCAAATGATCTGAACGACCGTGGTTGGCAGTATAGCCGACTGCTGAGGGTGCTTGAGATGGGCGGCGGCTGACTGCCGTTCCAACGTAGCTGGGAACACGTTGCGATCGGGCGCGGTGCTGCGTACCATACCTGGAGCACCGACAATACATTACGCACACGAACACATCAAGTCCACCAGGCTCGCGTCACGAACGGATTTCAAACACAAGAGGCACGTAACAAAACATATAACAAGCGTGCGCGCAATTCGTGTGCAATGCGGCAGTGAGCGGTCGGCCGAGCACTTGATGAGCATCTACACGAGCGCCGCATCTACACGGCCGTCGGCAGTCGCAATCATGACATCGGCCGATCCAGCAGATACGTGGAGATACAAGGCGCAAGTACGACGTCCACACGTGAACAACGAAACATCTCGCGAATGCGCCAAGTGGCCAACGGACGCGATGCGAGCGTGAGGCAACGCGCAAGGGGGTACTAGAAGTGATCTGACACCGCCGCGTGCCGTTAGATCCATAGCAGTCAGCGGCTGAAGGAACGACGAACTACGTTGCGTATTGCACAACCGCAAATCTAGAACGCGGTGCGGCTGTGGTGTGGTAGGCCAAATTATGGTAGCATTTCCTAGGCGAATCTCTTCCCAGGCGGCTAGAATAGTTTGGGCCGTGTTCAAATGAGCGCGGTTGTACCAACAGGGTCGTTCGATGCACGGCCGAGCTTTCGAGGGAGAGCGAGACCGATGACAGCCATGACCGCACCAACGCCAAGCACGAATAGTGTAGGAGTTGCGATCGTTGACGGTCGAAGGCGCGACACAATGGCGGCGGCAGGTTCGGAGAAGATGGCCGAACTCGACGGCTTCTCCTCGCGGAGCATTTGATGAATGTACGTAGTATCCCAATGCACGCCTGCCTCGCCAGAGAACGCCACGCGGCCCTCACGGGACGCACGTTCCACAGAGTCCATGAACACACAGCTGGGAAACGGCAGGGTCAGAAACGACGAGTTAGTATGAGTAGGGCAAAGAACGGAGTTCGATAGATGCCAAGCCATAATGTGCGATTGGTCTCTTGGGGTGCGGAGCAAGTGAATTCTTGTGCATACACGATACTTACCAATGGCGTTCATCACCACATGAGCCCGCTGGAGCTGCCTTGCGGTTCACAATGTGCCATCCCAGGACGGGACAACCGACCTCGCCATACCCGTCGCGGCAACACGAACCCATGGAACCACAGAAGTCGCATCGACCGCCCTGGGAGCAGCCAGACCGAGGGACCTCACGGCTGTCGGTAAGAAACCAAACTAGCCCAAAAAGATCAGGCCAACCTGGCAATATGGGCAAAGGGGCATGGAATGCCAACAGGGCCGTGTTACCGTATGGCCGCATTGCTCCCAGCAGTCCACACCGAAGTTGGTGAGAGGAATGCCTGCTGAGGTCCCATTGTCGTTCGGCTGGTTGTGAAGTTCAACTGTAAGAGTGCCCTTGGAGTAGCCCTCCTTGACGGGCAAAGTGTGCTTTCCGTTTGCAGAGGAGACAGGGATAGCCTACTCAAGACCCAGGCAGGGGCGGCACGGGAGGGAACAGGTGGTGAGGGACACCAATCGGACGGTTGGACGTAGAATGCATCGTTGGGACTGGGCGCGGACTGGTGCGCCTCGTCCGAAAGCAGGGGCAGGACGGGTGGCGCAATGGCAGCCTGGAGATGAGGAGACTGGGGGCAGGCGCGCGAGCTAATCCGGACGCACCGCGAAGCCGAGATAGTCAGAGTACGAGTAGGCGATATCCTCATCGAAGAGGGCTATGACATACATCTGGCCCTCCGAGGCGGCGGAAAGATCGCAGCAGTGCTGCCAGCGGGGTTCATGCGAGTTGTAGACCGTGGAGGTATAGCAGCGACCGCCTGACCCGGTAGTCTGCGGTGCAAGAGGCACGAACGCTACCAGCATCATGATGCTAGCGATCTGGCTTGCACCAGGCACGCGAGTGGGCACAATCCAAATGGAGACGGCCAAGGGCACCTCTTGACGAGGAGGTGCAAAACTGTTTCCACGGCCTTTTCCCCACTTCCGAGGGCCTACCGAAACCCCGGGTGGCAGTGGTACGTGCGCGTGCCTTGAAGATCTCCTCCCCGAGCATCTGAATCTCTCCACCCATTGCCTCTAGATCCTTCGCCATCTTCATACGAAAGTTATCGGCGAAGTGGCGCCATTCACTCTTGTCGTTGGGTTCATCGGCGATCTCCACTTTGGCCCACCTACGAGGCATGCAAGCGGCATTGGAAGCGTCATGCGAGTGACGGGTGGGGTGTACTTGCTAAGGCTCTGACACTTGATGCCGAGGGCTCGTGCTTGCGCCAGACACGTGGTCACCGCGGCACGACCTAGCACCATGACGCTCGATCTTCATCCCTCTCCAGCGCATGCACTTACACATCGGGCTTGATGTCATCACCCATGTTGGGCCAGAAGTCGGCCTGTGGTAGACCCTCCGCCTCCATGACGCACAACCATCTCTGTGCAGGTGGCGGCGCAGGCGACGGCGGCAGCGCGGGCGGCGCAGGGGGAGGGGGCGCGTCGGTGACAAAAACATTGAGAAGGGACGGTCGCCCCGTCATGTCGTCTGTGAGGCGTGAAGCGAGGGCTCAGCCAGCTGCAGGAAACGGACCGATAGGTGGCGCGCCCGATCAACGCGTTGGCAACGTTCTGCTGGATTCAACCATTAGCAGCGAGGAGGCCTAGCCATGGCCGCACCTGGGATATCTGATCCTTCGAGCGTGAGCTGGACATTCCCTGCGGAGCTGGCCATGCTGAAGCCGGCTGAGCCAAGGTAGTCCCCCTCTGAGGCGAGTGTGTCGGAATCGAAGACCGAGAACCACACGTGACTAAACGCGAGCTCGTCCGGGATGTCGCAGCAGTGCTCCCAAATTGGGTCAATGTTGTTTAAGATGTATGGCGTGCGGCAGATCTCGGAGCCTTCTACCTCGACCTATGATTCAAGGAGATCGCCAGCTCATCAAGGCTGTGGGTTGCGGTACCAACTGGCCAGAGAGCCTGGGCGGAAGCCCCGGGCTCGCCACTAAGGTCGCCCAGCATACTTTTGCCCGAGCATACTTCAAAGCGTGGCGTGCCTCCTCTAAGGCCTTCTGTCGCTTCCCTTCACGCCTCACCCTCTCCTTCACCGCGCGCCCACTTGCCTACCCGCCCCATCTCTCGAGGCCATTTGCGGGCCCAAACCTCCGGCTACCACAATCTCCACCCGACCCGACTCGCTTCACGACTCCCCTCCGTCTGCCCTCCCTCTCCTTCTTCTCTGAACCTCTGCCTCCATCCCTCCTTGGTCCCCCTTCTCCCCCTCCCCCCCCCATGCCCACCTCTCGCCCTCCATCCCCTCCCCTGACTCCTCTTCCTCCATGCTCCCACCCTCCCTCTCCCCTCCCCTCCCCTCCCTCTCCCCTCCCCTCATCTCCCCCTTGTCTCCATCACCTTGACCCACGCGTCGGGCGCTGGGTTGCGTGGCAGGCTGTCCGCCTTGGGCGGCAGCCGGACGGCCGAGTTGACGCAGACGCGCCGCCAGGCGCGTGCACCTGCCGATACACAGAGCAGTAGCGCCACCACCCGCCGCGAGCCCCACATCTGGCGGCTTGGCCGGGGGGGGGGGAGAGGGAGGCGGGAGAGGCGGAGGAGGCCAAGGGCGGCGCCGAGCCAGCCGAAAGATGCGAGGCGGAAAGCGTTAGTCTTATCACGTAAAGATTCATCTGACACAAGGTTCCCGCACATAAGGAGAGACGAATCGCGGTGGAGGATTTCACGATGAAAAGTGAGGACATTCTCCCTCTTTATAGAATAGTGTAGGACGTGTGACCTCCTGGGGCTGTGGCAGCGCGGCCGCCGACGCAACAGCTTCATAGATGATATATCGGGGGCTTCCAATGAATCTCGATGGAGTTGCCCCCTTCTTCCATTCCGAGGTTGCGTGGGGGCACCCCCCCCCCCCCCGCCGGGGGGGGGCGGGCGCCGCCCTTTCTCTCCTCCTTTGGCGCGCCCTTCTTCTTCTTCCTAAATATGAGGAGAGTTGACCCTGTGAGCGGGTAGCAGCAGGGAAGGATCAGCTCACAAGGAGGATCAGAGAGGTGGTGGACGGAGGGGAATACAGGTCTCGGTCCCTGCTGTGCTCGAACGGAGGGGCGGGGCGCGCGCGGGGGGGGGGGCGGGGGCGCAGCAGACCAAATACTCCCAGCAGCTCTCGTCCAGGTGAATCTACAGCATTCTTTCTTCTTTCCTCTTTCGAGTAAAGCTTTCTGCATCGCCGCATCTCCCACTCCCTCCGAGCGACCGTTACCCTGCTACCGCCCGCCTCCTTTCCCTCAGAGTGGTCGGTCCCATGGCTGGGGGCCACGCGCCTACCACCTCCCACCTCCTCACACTGTTATTGAGAATACCGGGTTAAGGTGGCCCAGCCACCGATGGGGGGGGTGGGGGGTGGGGGGGGGGGCGTTTCGCAAGTGGTAGGAAAGTGAGCGACGGCGGGTGGGGGTGGGGGTGGGGTGGGGCAGCGCCGGAGCGCCATGGCTCCCAGCGATCCTCGGAGGACAGCAGCCGAGGGGAGGGAAGGGGAGGGCATGTCTCACACACCATCAGACGCTGGGAGGGCCATGGGGAGCCGGAGTCTCGCGCCCGCCACGAGAGAGATGGCCTCTCAGACGATGGAGGCAGACGAGGTCGCAGACGTTCGGCCGCGTCGCAAGTCGAGGGGGATGGCCACCCCTCAGGAGGTGGAAGAGGGGTGCAGGCGCACCCGAGTGCCGAGGGCCTCATTGGATTTTGGATCGCCGGGTGGGCACGGCGCCATGCGGCACAGCAGGCCGCCACTGGCTGTGGTTATGGCCCGTCCTCTTCCTGCGCCACCGCCACCGCCACCGCCAGTGGAGGATCCGCCTCCACCTCCTCCACCAAAGCAGAGGCCAAGCCTGGAACAACCCCAGGAGGCACTGTCGTACTCATTCAACGTGAATGCGGAGACGCTCGCCTCTCAATTGTGTAGGAGGTTCGCATGTCCCTCTTGCGGAGAGAAATCGTTGGGTCTGGGGTACAACGAGAAGGTGTACGGTGCTCACAACCCCGTCATCTGTCAGCCATATATTCGCTTTCTGTGTGAGGCTGGCTGCGGAGAGTGTGGATCGGACGAGCACATTCATAAGCTTCTTCGCTCGATGGTCCGGGTTAAGCCTCAGTAGGGGTCCGGCGGGGTCCCCGTCCTTCAAACCCTGGCGGAGAACATCGCGGGCGGTGGGCCTGAACGCCACCACCACCATCCCGATCCGATCCCTACGCCGCTTGGGGAGAAGAGCTGTCGACGCGGCGATTCTCCCCCTGTCTCTAGCTCTATTCAGTCCTCGACGGTGGGAGCCGCCTCGCCCATTCGTTCGCGGTCATCGAAGGAAACCCGATGCTTCTGCTCGGGAACGATTTTTTGGCCGCCCACTCCGCTACCATTTCTCTCGACGCCGCGAGCTCGGAAGGAAGCCTCCGCCTCCGTCCGGCCTCTGGCGATGCAGAAGACTCTTCAAGAGTCCTTTCCGAATGCGAAGTCAGAGTTTCCACGGCGCCGCCCCCCAGTCGCGGACTCCGGCTTCGTCGGAGCTATCTCGATGTCACCCGGTCAGCCGCTGACTGTCGACTTTCTGGAGAGGTCGACGTTTCCTCCTTTCGGGTAATCTTGACCCAAAGGAGCCAGGTCGCCTGTCACTCGCTGCGCGCTTGTCTCAGGCTCTCGAGTTACCTTGTGAAGGCTTGTTTAGCTTCTTGCAAGGCTTGTTGTTTCTTGTTGAGTTCCGGTTCTTGCTTGGGACTTGCTCACTTTCACTTTCGTTGTCGTTGTCGTCCAGGCCTGTTCTTCGTAGGTTCCGCTTGGCTTGGTTAGGGTTTCGTTGCCTTCCGGCGTTTGGCGTTCGTCTTGGCGTTCGGAAACTTCCTCTCACATTCCCTAGGTCCGCTACCCTTGGCTTGTAGGTCCTTGCTTCTTTCTTCTCGGTCAAGGTGTTTGGCGAGCGAGTCGGTTGCTCTATCCGCTCGAGATTTGAGGTTTAATTTGCCATCTCCCCTTGGAGATCGGTGTAGGTTCGCTTCTTAGGTGAGGGAATCTTTCCCCTTGATGCAAGCTACATGCAAGCCTTGGCCCCTTTGGTGTTTCTTCCCCTTGGTTGCTACTCAGGGTTGTTCGTTAGAAGCGTCTAGAAGGTTCACGCTCAACGGCAAGATTTATTCGGTCGTGAAGACATCTCGTTGCGATCCGTATCCAAAGTGATCGCCGTGGTCGCTCGACATGACGCTCCCCTTCGGACTCTCCGCTACGTGGGAAGTTACAACGGAGACACGCTCCGGCCGTCGCTGCGGAGTCTCTCTCTCTCTCGCTCTCTCTCTCCGTCTCTCGCGACGTGTTTGAGTTATCGGTGATTTGGGGTCGCGGTTGCTTGATAATTTGCTTGGTTTGGGTGAATGATTCCGGTGTGTTCGTGAGTCGGTGTATCCTGTTGTTCTCAGGCTCTTTGTCCGTCGTTGTTCGCTGCGTCGCTGCACTCTAGCAGCCTAGGCTCCCTCCCTGAGGGAAGAGTTCTTTGTAGGTCTAACAATCTCTTAAAACCCAACACACTAGGGCCGCTAGGAGCGCCTCGCCGCCCCACAGCCCTTCGTTCGCCGTTCGTTCCCCGTCCAGACACCCAAATGGGGTTGCCCGACCCAGTCCAGAATTTCATTCACCCGACTCCCGGTGGGGAGGAGGGCCAAAGCGCCGCGCTAGCCGCCGGTGCTGCTCGCGACGGAGTGGCTCAGAGCCCTCCGGCTCCGCTCGACTCGACAATCGGCGTTGATGTCGGGCACCAAGCCGATGTCTCGGAAAACCTTCGAGAGGTACGTTCGGCGCGTCGCTCCTTACGTGCAAGCCGTTGCAGAGGAAAGCATGCAGCTCGTGCGGTATGCCGTAGTGTGTTACGGCGACATTCACAACGGTGGAGCTGTCGTGGCCAACAACATGGTGCTCACAAACGACTGCTTTTGGCAGACGCGAGGGCACTACTCCATCAACGGCACCGGAACAATTTGCGAGTTGACGTCGGGCGGTGTCATTTTCAGACACCACTGCCTCAAGAATCCAACCCGTCATACAGGATTTGTGCGGTCACACCATGCAACTCCTGCGCTACACAGCGGTGCGGTACGGTGACCCTTTTACTGGTGAGACAACCATCGACAATTACGTTGTCACGAACGACTACTTCTGGGGCACTCGGGGGCATCATTCAATGAACGGCACGGGAACTATCTGCGATTACGCCACAGGCGGCGTCATCTTCCGACAACACTTTTGCAAGCTTGTCACAACAGGGTCGGCCCTCGACCCGTACGCTGACTCGTCAAAATCGATGGACGCACGGGCCTTTGAGCTCATGCTCGAGGAGCTCTTTGTGTGGATGGAGAAAGATGTTCCACAACTCATAGCGTCCCTTTCCTTGACCGTGCTGCCGCTGCTGGATGGCGTCGTGCTCGATGGAGATTCGAGTACGGACCGCTTCGTTTTGAAGCTTCGGGAGCGCGCACAAGCGTCGGCGTCGGCGGTATGCCGGAATGTCTCCGTCCGCCCATGTGTCAATCATCTAGCGAAGAATGTGGGCAAGAAGGCTGGCGATATTGGAGCGGCTTTGCACCGTACATGTTCGTGCAATGTAGTTTTAAAGAATAATGGTCACCCACGCGCAGACGGCATGCGCACGCACATCGGATGCTGTGGTGCCCAAGCACCACTTGTCAAGGTATTCCAACGCGCCATGGGGGCGGCAATGCGCAGCGCGGCGCACGTCGTGCGGCAGCCCGGGGAGACAATCGCTGATAGGGGAATAGCAAACGTTGAGGAATGCCTCAACCACTTGATGAATGTGCACGACGGACCGGGCGCCTACACCAAGGTCCGTCGTGTGTGTCGCTTGCACCCACCGAGTTACACGTCTCGACATTACAATGATTGCCCGGATTGGCAGCAAAAGATGACCGAGTACATCAAAGATAACATTTTCGACAAGAAGGATTCAATCTTCTCATCGCGTGGAGCCGTCACGCAAAACGCGTCGGAGAGGGTAGGCTCGGTGTGTCTCAAGTACCGTCCCAAGGGCACATTCATGAAGGACGTCCAGTATCGCGCTGCGACGGATCTCTGCATCATCCACGTCAACACAGTCGTTATTGGAGTCGTTCGAAACCGGCTTGTTGCGAATGGAATCAGTGATCCTGAGCTAGACGCTTTCGGCTCCTCGTTTGAGGCCAAGCTGTACGACATGCTTCGCCTTCATGCCGACGACCATCAGCTAGAAGCATGGGAAAAGCGGCAGCAGAGGCGGGTGACACAGAGCTTGTACCGTCGCTCCGACGACTTCAAGCGCAAGAGGGCCACACAACGCAAGCAGCTCGCTAAGAAGCGCAAGGCGGAGACGAAGAAAGGCAAGGCTGACTACACGTACAAGGATTCGCACGAGGAGAAGCCGTCCAAGGACAAGGGCAAGCCTGGTGCATGCAGATGTGGGCCCAATGCACAATGTGCCAACAAAGCTTGCCCGTGCGTGGTAGGCAACTTGTCTTGCACGCAAGCTTGCCATGGCGGCCGACCGGCCCCCAAGTGCAAGAGGTGCCCGGTCCAGGCGGAAGAAGCCGCGCTTCATGCATGTGATATCCGCGTCTATCAGCCGACCGTTGTGAGAGGGCCTACTAATGCTGACCCAACAGTGGCCTCTGATCTAGAACCTGAGACTGCGTCAGACTCGGAGTTGAGTTGTGTAGAAGAGTAGAAGATGAATTGGAGCTACTAGGGATCGCTACGGGGAATTATTGCGAGTTTTCAAATGTGAGCACCTTTCTATAATCCAAATTAGCGACCCATCCAAAGCAGATTCAAGGAACATTGCATAAGAATGAGCCGAGTTGAACCCTATACAAATACACCACTCAGAAACCATTTATGCTCAGAACCTCTGCAAGACGCGCGCACAAATGCATGCCTAAATGCATGACAAGTGCAATAACATTGTTGAAACTGCATTGGGAACATGGTTTGGGAGGCAGGCAGACGAAAATCACACGGCAGAAAATTCTGCGCCTCATCTCAAGCACTGGTCGACATGAGCAACTACACCTCGTTCATCGGCACGATGACGCCCCATACGCCATTACGGGTTCACGCTGGGAAGTTGGGCGTCGGCACGGCCGGAAGACCCCCTAGGCCGCTGGCCAATGTGTCTGTCCTCCCTCCCGACAGTCACACGGCACGTATAGCCGCCGCAGACTGCCATGTGAGCCTCACAGCTGAGTGCAGGTCCCCGCGTGGAGACGTGCCAAGCAAAGCCGCACATGCCAGCAACGACAGCTGTGGACCCTGCAGGCGGGCGCCCTTACGGTGAAAGAGTCGCCTTACGACATTTTTTGAACGGACCGACCACCCTTCTCTTCCTGGCCGCGCCCCTTTCGGCCACATGCCCTTCTGATCGTCTCACACGGGCAATCTGGAGCGCCTTTCCCTGACTTCATCGCATCTCCACAAGACGGTGCGATGATGCGCTGCGCGCGGGTGCGGCCGGGGACCACACATCCACTGGCCTCTCCACCAGCCGCTTAGCGCATCACAGCGCTCACAACAGCCACCAGGCCCCATGGCAGCTGGAGGGGCTGGGCGCTTCGCGCGCCGCCCCCTCCCTCCTCGCCGTGGCGACGCCACCTTAAGGTGGCAGTAACTAGCCCGGTCACTCACTATCACTATGGGGGTGCGGAGGGCACCAGCGACAATGGGTAAATGAAGGGCTAAATAAGCTTCCTATGGCTACTGGTAGAATGGATCAGCAAAAAGATGGAGGTTCTCAAGCGAAATTTTCGAAAAATATACAGAATTTCAGGCCTAAGGCTTTAAGATGGGCAAGAATACAACAATATCTAGATAGCCGAAGGGCACCCCAACCTAATACCCAGATAGCCCCAAAGCTCCAAATGAAACCGTGTTGTATTCAGGCCTTTTGGCATGAGTATTTCGGCATGAGTACGTGCCTTCCTCGTGGTCACGCAAGGCGTGCAGATTCGGATTCTCCCTGGGCGCAAGTCCTGGTTCGCCGATTTTTATCTCGAAATTCGAGGATTTGAGTTTTATTTTTACCGTTACGGTAATTGTCCACGCATTTAAGGTGAGAAATGCAGGTAACAGAACAACAGAACTGGCCCCCTCGCGTTCAGATCCCCCCCCTCTTCTGCATTTCCCCCCCTGTGCAGTTCCTCCCCCCTCCGCAGTCCCCCCCCCCCCCCCCCCCCCCCCCCCCCCCCCCCCGCAGATTTCCTCCCCCGGGAGGGGAGCGGCGCGCTCCATGACACTATCAGTTTACTGATAGTTGTAAGCAGGCGACAAGATAGGCGACAAAGTAGGCGAGGGCGCAGGAGGTGGAAGGGCAGAATGTAGGCGGAAGCGAGATTCTCCGACGGTCCCTAGCCTACGAGGAGGGGGGGCGCATGGAGGCATAGAAACGTAGTCGACTTCTAAAACAAAAAAGGTCGATCGCGGATGCGACAACGCTGAGCCTCCGGCCACTCTGGGGTTCGGGCCCCCGCTGCATCGGTATCAGCGGGAGGAGGGGAGAGACAGGAGGAGAGAGAGAGAGAGAGACGACGGCTGGAGAAGGCAAAGCAGCCGCCGGGAATAAAGTCTCAGAAGACAGATTTTCAGAAAGAGAAGCCGCCTGCCCTCCCGCGCCCCCTCTCCCTCTCGCCCCTCTCCCTCCCTCGCTCCTCCCCCCCCCCCCCCACCCCCCCACCCCACCCCGCGCGCGCGCTCCCTACCCCTACCCAACGCACTCTCATGACCGCCCTGCTCGTGCTGAGCTTCGTCGGTACAGCCGGGCTAACACACGAGCTACCCAATCAAGTCACAACCTTCTTTCAACGTTTCGCCGCTAAGTCGGCGCTGTTCATGAACGACCCAGCTGCGCGTAACGCGGCCATCGAGGCCGCGCCGCCGCGCCTCGCGCGCAAGCTGCAGCTGCTGCTTCAGCCGGACGAACTGGGGCAGGCGGCGACGCAGGAGGGAGAGGTGCTCGCTGCTACTGCCACCACATTCGCCCAGAACACCGTCGATGCTGTACACCGGCTGCCCGTGATGCTGAGCGAGGTCTTCGACGGGCCGGCAGGCACGGCGTGGGCGGTCACGCTCACCGTCCTGCTACTCGCCGTTATGCGAGAAGGCGAGAGGCAGTATGGCGTAGTGGCGAGTGCCGACTCATCAGAAGGGCCTGATAACATTACCGAGGGAGAGCGTGTTAAGGCAAAGGAGCTCACACAGGCCCTCTTGGCGGCGCAAGCTAGGCTCGCCGGCTCCAGCACAGTGGAGCAGAATTCTCGTGTTGCACTCAACATTGCTCGGAAGGAGCTGCGAGACTTGGAGGCACCCAGGGAAGAGCGGCGTAAGTTGGTAGAAGAGCGCGCTGCATTGCTGCGTCGCAACTATGAAGCAGGCGCCAAGCGCCGTGCGCGTGCTCTGGGTGACATTGTGCGCGCTGCCGAGGATGCGCGGCAACTGCTGCAGGCGATTGATGCAGAGGCGCTGGTTGAAGCTAGCACGGAGCTCTCGTTTCTTGACTTTATCTGTGCTGATAGACAGGTCATGTCGCAGTCTGAGCGACGCGCCCGCACCGTCGACACACTCAAGGAGCTCTCTGCGCGCGAGCGTCCCATCCGCAGGGCAGAGGTGAGTTGGTTGCGGCTCACACAGACCACCGGCTGCACCCTTGTCCAATGAGACATTCTCTGGCCAACATGCTCCTCTCCTTTGCGTGCTCTCGTCACCTTTTTGACCCTGCTATTTTCCCCGCACCTTTGCCAGAAATTGGCGGCAGCGGCCTTGAAACGCGGTTTGGCTGCCTTGGAGGCCGAGGCTGCTCGAGCAGAAGCCGCAGAGGCTGTTGATCCTGCACGTCTCGCGGCTGAGAATCAGGTGCGATTGCTGGAGGCAATCGTTTTTTCGGAGAGGGCTGACAATAACTCAGCGAAGTCAGACGTAGGGGCGGGTGTTTCCGGCTAAAGGAGCTTTGGATGAAGGAGTGGGGCGGAGATAAGGGATGTGCAAGAGAAAAATAGAACTAGACCTGTTGCGGTCTGGGGGAGAGCCGCCCTCTAGATCTCCCCAAGAGAGATTCTTTCCCTTGTTTCTCCCCCTTTCGTTCTTCATTCTTCCGGCCGTGTGGCTTATCGGTTTCCCGCCCGCGGTTATGCGGTTATCGCGCCCGCACGGGCTGACGGTATCCAGCAGGCTCGCGTGCCCTTCGTCCCGTCGGGATCCACTACCCCGTGTTCTCTTGGTGTTCTCTTGCGCGGTCCCCTTAGCCTCCCCCCCGCCTGTTTCTCACCCATTCCGTCCCTTTTGTTCCCTTGTTCGCTCCCGCTTCCCCCATTGGTGTGTTGCCCGCTCGCTTTCGTTTTGCTCAGCGCTAAGCACGCACCTGGTCAGTGGTCGGTGGTCGGGCGTGGCCCTGGCTAGAGGATGGTTCAATCAGAAAATTATACAACTGGGAGTATGGGCTCCTGCATTGAGCCGCTGGCCGATGCTGCACGCAGACGCAGGTGAAGGCGCGGGTGAAGATAGTCCCCGCAGCCCCGCAGGCCCTGCAGAGACCCTTGCAAAGCCCGGGGGCGGGCTGTCGCATCCGCGATACGACATTTTTTTTTAGGAATCGTCTACGCTTCTATGCCCCCTCCTTGTAGGCTAGTCACCGTTGGAGAATCTCGCTACATCCTACATTTGCCTTCTTCGCCCTCGCCTCCTTTGTTGCCTACCTTGTCAACTAAGTTTATACTTAGCTCGCCCATGGGGGGGCACGAGCCCCCCCCTCTCTCCACTCCTCCCCTGCCATGGGGGAGGAACCACCCATCCTCCTGGCACGCCTGATGGCTTGCCAGGAGGCCACTGCCCTGCTGACCCTCTCTCCCACTGACAGGCTCGCCTGATTCGCCCATCCTGGCCCGGCGTGGCCAGCCCATTGCTCCATTGCTCCAACCCCTCCTTCCCCCCTGTTCGACAGGCAGACAGGTGCAGCGTGGGGGCCCCTGAGGCTCAGGAGCGCCAGCGAGGGAGAGGCAGGGGAGGCCAGGGCCCAGCCCCAGCCTCCTCTGCCCCCTGAGCTGGCCTCCATGAGCCTCCAGGGTCGCCAATGGGCAGCTGCAGGCCTGCCGCAGGCGCGCCATCGCGCGTGCCGCAGGAGAGGGGAGAGAGAGCGCGGAGAAGGGGGTGGGCGGAGCGGAGCTCCGCCCACCGAAAAATAGGTAAGTCCCGCACCTGTTTACAGGATAAGTGGGGACTGAGGTCGCCGCCCACTCGGAGACACAGGAGGAAGAGAGGGAACAGATCACCGGGGGGAGGCGCGGGCCACCGGACCATATCTAAGCCCTTCACCCCAATCCACTTAGTAGTGCACGGGGGGAGCCGCCTGATGGCGGGGGGAGAAGGGCTGGGAGCGTGGGGGTGTAGAAAGTTTTCCTACGTGAGTAGAAAGTAGAGGGTCCACGGCTGCGTGCGCGATGAGACTATTAAAAGGTTTAATTGTTGCCTACCTTGTCGCCTGCTTTGCCCCTCGCAGGAACGCCTCGCTCTTCTTCCGACGCCGCCATCTCGCCTGGGCCTGGGTGCCTTGCCGGACCTGCACCCGCCGCTGCCTCCCCTCCTCGACCGCCCCTCTCGCCGCTCGATTGCTGACGTTATTGCCGAACATGAGCGGCGGCACGCCGCTTTCGTTCCCTCGGGTTTCACGCTTGCTCTCAGCCAGCCTGCTGTCGTCGCTTCTGTGTCCAGGGAGGTACCGGCGAGGCTTGTCTCCGACACGCCGCCTAGCATTCACCTCCGTCATTGCCTGTACGTTCGCGATCTCATCGTTTGCCGTCACTCTGCCACGGGCCCTACTCGTTATATCGTCGATTCCGCCCTCGCCGTCAACAAGACTCTCGCGGACACGGGAGCCCCGCCTGCCGCCTAGGCCTAAATAGAAAGATGCATTTTTTTGGCCAAAATATGCAGTGCATATATGCAAAATATGCAAAAAAAAACTCCTAAAATATGCAGCAAAATATGCAAAATATGCGGTGGGCGGTGGGCGAGCAACGAGCGGCGGCGCGGGGGCGCGCACACAGCTGCGCGGAATAACAAACAACAAAGAGCAAAGTCGCAGATAAAGTAGCACGTGTGGATGGACGCAGCGGCGCACTCACTAGCCCCCCCCCTCCCCATCTTCCCTGTGTATAGCTCCTTAGCCCATGCCATATGAATATCCCGCATAAATCCTTAGTTCTTAGTTTTATTACTTAGTTCGCCACCGGCCGAACCGCGCTCTTTTCATGCCCCGCCGCGTTTCCTTCTTGCTTGCCTCGCCTGCTTTGCGCGCTTGTCTCCTTGCGCAATGCACAACGCCGCCGCCTGAGCCCCTCCTTGTCCTCGCATTAGCATTAGTTCCGCGCGCTTCCCTCTCCCCCGCGCTAGCCCTCGTCCTCATGATAGGTGTTCGCCGTTGGGGCGCTGGGGAAGACTTTCCCCCAGCGTCGGGGCTGCTTTCGTTCATCAGCCTTTTCATTTAACAAGGGATGTTCTACGATTCCCTCCTTACCTTCTACCTATTCTTCCCGCGTAACTGTCGATTCACCGTCGGGTGGTCCGTCGCATCTTCGCTCTCTTGTCGGCATTCTCTTCCTTCTCTTCCTTGTTTGTTCTTTCCCTGTCAGTCCGTGGGGAAGATATGTTAGTTAGATGTTAGTGTGGGGAGTGTTGGTGTGGGTTTGGTGCGTCAGTGTTGTCTTTCGGTATCCTTTCGTCTGACTGGCCCTGGTAGCCTCTCGTCCCCCGTTCCTCGTCATCGTTCTCGTTCTCACCCCACTCGCGCCCCAGCTCTACATTCTTAAAAGAAACTACAACATCAGTACATCACCCACTACCTCGCTCACGCTCGCTATCGCTAAACCAATGTCTGCTCCGTCGCCGTCGCCGCACTCGCCAACACTCAAGCCCGCTGACCCGCCTCCCTTCCTGGATGAGATGGAGCCCGTCTTTTCATCTGGGGCTCCCCCAGCCGCGCCTCCCGCCGTGAACCCTTCCTCCTTTCTCTCGCCGGTTGAATGTGTGGCATCCAGTGGCCAGTGGCATCGTTCAATCCGTCAGGGCTGGGGGGCCGCCCTCAGCGGGGGGCCCGAAGGAGAGGTGGGGAGCGGCGGCGCGCTCCATTGCAACTGACTATAAAGTTAGTTCGAACACTAGGACCAATAGTAGACTCGCCTAGACCACCCAGAAAATCGACAAATCGACAAATCAACACCAAAAAGCCTGCCCACAGCCCAAACCCCACACTCCAACTCCAAACCAGGCCCATGGTAGTGTACCTGGGCCGCACCCCGGAAACCAAAGAAAAAGGAATAAAGGGGGGAAGGGGAGGAGGTGGAGCGAGGGGAAATTAAGGGCGGTGGCGGCGAAACGGTAGTAGGTGCCAGGCGTCTAGTAGGGTGTGTAGCCCAGAACCTTCAGATTTTTTTTAGTGGCTAGTAGTAGTAGCGTTGCTAATACGGTGCTAACTCTAATTAGAAAATCAAAATATAGCAGCACGCGGACAGAACACTTTCTGCGGAAGAAGTAGAGAGCTGCCATGCCGCAAAGGCTGAGACCTCGCGCATACACAAATGCCAATGACATGGGTATCTGCACATCTATCTACAATACTGCCATCGCCTATCCCATTCATCCATCCATCGAAGTGTACAATACACACGTCAGACACTGGCCAGCACTCCCATTGTAGGTTTGGGGAGCTCGTAAAGGCCTGCTCTCACTCACCCGCGCGCTAATGGAGCCTTGTGCCTCTCATAGGATGCATGCCCCAAATCTTAGACGTACGCCTCCCTGGCTGCTTGATCGCGCAGGCTCTGATTTGCTGCGCGCGAGGCGGCCCTCC
The DNA here is from genome assembly GCA_018136815.1 of Isochrysis galbana. NCBI lineage: Eukaryota > Haptophyta > Isochrysidales > Isochrysidaceae > Isochrysis > Isochrysis galbana. Next base: position 429,864 of record CM030945.1, on the reverse strand, counting down.
CGCGCCCAAGCATGCAGTCCTGCAGATGCTTGGCAAAGCGCGGAGCAGAGACCTGCGTCGAGCAGTTCGTGCAAGTCACGAGCTCAGAGGTGGACGACTTGTGCTTCACCGCAAGCGCGTGCCCATTGGCGGCCATGGCTGTTCTCATGTGAGTCTCGCATTTCTCGCTGAGTTCATGCTCGAGAGCAGTCAATGTGCGCAGCCGGTCTGAGACAGGGCCTTGCTCATCTGAGAGCAGACCCTCGAGCAGCGCCGCCTGCGCGGGTGGAAGGCTCTCGCTCTTGGTGCAGGCGCAGGCGACCTCGCTGATGATCTCGTCGAGCAGACCATCTCCCAGGTCTACGACGGCGCGTGAGAGGGGGTGCAGCTCTTCCCGTCGAATTAGGCCACCTAGGATCATCTCAGCCCAGCGGGCGAGCCAGAGGCGATAGCGAGAGAGAGGGAAAAGAGGGATAGGAGGCAGGGAGGGGAGGAGTGTCAGCCAAAAGCCCGACGCGGCGAAAGGGGTGGTGGGGACACGCCCAACGACGACCCCTCTTTTTTACCGGAAGTGTCGACCTCTTTCTTTTCAATTTTCAATGTTCGCAGGTTCGCTTAGGTTTAGGTTCTAGGAGAGCCTGGAAGTGGTGTGAATTCACAGAGAGTCTGGAAGTGGAAGTGGAAGTGGTGTGTGGTGTGAAATGCCACCCACCACCCACACCCCACTAAATAGTAGGGTTGAGGAGGGGGGAAATCGACTTTTTTCATGATTGGACTCGATTAGCCTTTTGCCTTGTGGCCTGTGGTGGCTTAGGTTTAGGAGAGCTTTTTTGATGGTAGAATTAGACATGAAATTGAAATGCCAAATGCGCCCTCCAAGTCTCAGCTTCTCTTTTTTTGCGCGCGCGCACTGATGTACGAAAAATCTTATTTTTGTCCGGGCGTGGTTGTCCACCGTAGATAGCCACTTTGACAACCTCTCGGGAGCCGCTTCGGGTGATAAATCGTCAATCGATCGGCGTTTGCGGTTTGCTTTGGCTGGTTGATGGCTGGGCACAAGTAACAAGCGGTCATGGTGGGGTTGACGAGCGCGCTAGCTCCCGATAATTCCATACCATGGACATTTTTTCATTAATCTACATATCCCAGCGCACCGCACAAAAACACACTGGGCTATCACACCACCATACTCTTACCAGTCCAAGCGATATGAATATGAAACGACTTCCTTACTCTACACGATCCCCGTTCACAGCGCAGGAATTGACCCCCCCCGTTTCTTGCAATGCAAGGATGATCAGAAAGAGAACTAGAGCCCTAAAGTAGAGATATTGAGATGTTCTCCACGTCCCTCGTCCGATTCTTCTCTCTCTCTCTCCGTTCCTCTCTTCCTCCCCGCCTCGCCATTCAAGCGCCGCATCATCATCTCACAGAGTCCTCGCGCGCCGCAGCCGCGCCTCCCTCCCTCCCCCTCTCAGGGATGTCGCAGGCCCCTCCCCCCGCAAGAGTCTTCGCCGTAGAACGACGCAGCACCTGGCGCGGCACTTACGAGCGGCTAATGCACGTGGCTGACGGTGCCGTCCGCACATTTGCGCCGGGCGCTCGTGCCGAGCTGACCAATGTGTGGCCACGCGAGGCGCTGCTGGGTGTGGAGGTGCGCAACGGACTCGAGTTCCAGGTACTGCTGGCACCCCGCTGCGGTGTCGGCTGGGGTCGACGGCTGAGCTTCGCCTGTGCGAGCCACTCCGACTTGGAGGGAATCATGGCTGCCTTCCGACAGATCGGCAGCATAGTTGTGACGCACAAGCCATGCAGGCGCGAGGAGGCGACGTCTGCGCTCAAGGAAGTGCTAGGTGCATCCGGCTCTGGAGTATCTCCTGCTTCTGAAGGCATCCCTTCAGAGCGAGCACACGTCCCAGCCTCTGGCCCACAAGAGGCGGAACTGGCGAACAGGGCAGCGCCGGATGCGAAGCCTCTGCATTTGTCATCGTGTGGATCCGACGCGACAACAGTGCCAAACCCTGCATTTGCGCCTATGGCACATGCGTATGGTGCGCCGGGGCCACATTCGCAGAACGCGAGCCTCGATTCGGAGCTCCGGACACGATTTGAGGCCTTGCTGTCGCGCAATGCTGAGCTTGAAGACCAGTGCTTGAAGCTGGCGGTGCAACTTGCTCATAGGCACCAAGCCGACGACGCTCATATTGGCACTGGTGTGATGCTTGCTGTGGCCGCATCGGCTTTGAGGAGAGAGGGCGACAGTGGCTCCCAGCAAACGGTACTCGACGACGCGTTGAGCGCTCGTCACGCTCGTCTGTGTGCAAATGCCAGTTGGAGTGGGCAAGGGAGTCCGGACGCAGCACAGATCAAGACGCCGCTCTCGCATCGATTACGTGAGAGGCACGAGATTCCCTCTCCGGCAGCCTATTTATCCCCCCACTCGCCTCCTCCAGGTTGGTGTAACGGCGGAAGTGCCCCATTGCAGCCCAGCTGGGATGAGATGACGGACCCTGGACTAGCAGAGGTGGCCGCCTCCACCCTAGCAGCAAGCAATGGTAGCGTTTCCCTCAATTTAGAACACAAATTCGAGGATGTTCGAGAACAGGCCGCGCGGAAGACTCCCGGTCGAACCCGCAGTGGCAGACGGAGGCTTCTTAATGGCATGGCGCCAAGGACACTCGCTTGCATGTTTGAGCAGGCGGCTGCTAGTGAACCTCCGATGGATGGGCGCGCCGTCTGTGACGCACACATCACACCTGCCGGCATAAGCTCTTTGGGGCTAAGAGAAGGATCAAATGAACAACGGCCCCCTGCAAAAGAGACGGGCATATCTTCGCTGCCGTCTTCTGCGCTGCCAGGCCTGCCTCAGACACCCATGCCAGCTACGCCGCGCACATCATTCTCGCACTCGTTGCCACCCCTCTCTGCACCACTCACTGCGGAGGTGCTCATGCAGCTTGCCATAGCCTTGCAAGAAGCGCAGCACGTGGCGACTTCCCTCGATCCATCCGCCTACGACAGCAATCAGGATGAGGACTTTGAGTCGTACGGGGATTTCTGCGATAACGACGAGGCGTCAATCGTGGAAAGAGAAGTTGATTTGAGTCCTGGTGTGCAGCACAGCGATGAGGACGCGTGCATGTCTGGTCCTGTAGGATGTAAAGAGGATGACTACACGCACAGTCCTCCCATGCCTGCGAATGTGAGCGCCGGAGTAGCGGGTGCGAAAGCGCGTAGTGCACAATTTGGAAGGGAGGCTTGCTTGACTAGTGGCATAGATCTTCACGGAAGGCAATGGGAGTATGAGCCGTATCAAGTCCCGCCGTTGGCATCCTCCCATCGCGAGGACGACACATGCGCCCATAAGCTACCGAATGAGAGCGCGAGAAACGTTCAAGGCGACAAGGACAGGGTGGGCAAGGATTGTGACAAGGCTGCAAGCGTAAGCGGCCAGTCTGACGCACCAAGGAGCGGCGCCCAGACCCCACCGAATCGTATGGGCTTGACGCACACGACTCGTGCGTCCACATCCATGTCTCCGCCATACTTGTACAGCACACCCGGCGAGCTCTCGGCACAGTATCCTTCTCCATCGTACTCCTTCACCCACAGTGGTGTCTCTTCGACATCATCGCCTTCTCGCCTCCCTGAACAAGCCGGACATGTCAGCGCGCTCGAAGCCCTATATTCCCTTGTCGATAGGATCGAGACTACCGGGCTCTTCTTGCTGCAACACGCGCTATCCTCGGAGCCTAGTCACACGGTGCTCGAGCCTGATGTCGAACAAAACTCGCCGGCCAAGGTGCTAGAAAAAGTAGATCTGGAAGGCATGTGTGCCGCGAGCCCTCTAAGCATACCTAACGCTGAGAGTTGGGTGCAAGACAGACAGCATTGCTGATCGTCATGTTGTCTTTGGCATTCAACTACACACCCTGAAGCTAGCAATAACATGTTGTGATAAATAAATAAAATAAAATAATTAATGTTATATCCTAGCCAACCCCACTAGCTAATCGGACACAACTTTTCCGTCCCGGAATCTCGCCATGCCTGACGAGCCAGGTGTCCGAGTGCTACCGGGGGGAGGGGGCATTGCCCCCTCCCCTCTATATTTGTCCTCCCCCCAGTGCACGCACCGACCCTGCGCATCCCAGCACGTCCTCTCCTCGAGTCCACGCTGACGCTGGGGGAAAACCCCTTTCGGGTAAAAACAACGCAGGGGGGGGGGGGGGCACTCGTGAAAGGAGGCCCAGAAGCGCTAATCACTCCTCGCCGAAGCGAGTGGCCGCGGCGAGCCGCGGCCCTTCCCTCCTGGTTCTGGTGCCCCCGTCTTCTCTTACCTAAACCTAAACAGGACGAGAAGATATGTTAACACCGGAGGGGCCAACTAAGTTTATACTTAGTTCAGCATGGGGGGGCGCCTCGCGTCCCCCCTCTCAGGCACCAATTCCCCTCCGGGGGGCCTGTCGGTCAACCCCATGCTCTGCCTTTTGGCATGAGCAGGGCATTCATGCATTCATCACAACCACCCAGACCCCCAGTGCCTCTCCCACTTGAGCCACCCAAATATCCAGCAGATATCAAAAATCATCCAAAAATATTCAGTTGGGCAAAAACCCACCCAAATATCCAATTCACATATCCGGATATTTTGGCCTACCCCTAATCTAATGGTGCCTGGTGGGGCCTTCTATTGCAGTGGAAGACCGAGAAAGCGCCGGCAGCGCGCTCGGTAGCGGTGGGAAGTTGGGTACCATCTCGGTACGTTAACGTTGACGCGGTTTCTGCGCCAATGCCGGTATTCGACAAGATGTGCGAGGCTGGAGAGGGAGAGGGCAATTCGCTCGGCAACTAGGGCAGCATATCTTGATCTGTCGTTTTGTGCTGTCACTAGTTGAAATGGATAAGAAAAAGACCATGCCGTCCGCCCGGTCGCGGTGCCAAATTAGCCGCTCTAGCCCTCGGTGACTAGTGGTTCACGTAAGCGTCTTGAGTTTTGTGATACTTTCGTACACATTGAAGTGCAAAATTACGAGTTTGACTTATGGTCCAGTGTGCATAGAACCACGCCTTGTGGACTTAGTGAGTTGGCGTCACAAGCTTCCTCGCTATTCGATGTTTGTGCCTCGCATGAAGGGCCTTACTAAAAATACACCGGAGGGGGGCCCGATTGTATTTCGCGCACCGTCTTCGAAGGCCTGAAATTCGGTATTTTTCGAAAATTTCGCCGGAGAACCCAAGAACCCCCCAATTTTTTTGCTGATCCATCCTACCGGAACCTTATTGGGAGCTTATTTAGCAGCCCTTCATTTACCCATTGCAGCTGGTGCCCTCCGCATCCCCATAGTGAGTGACCGGGCTACGAATGCGAGTTTTGTTTTTAGGCACCGCACGCTCACAGCGCCCAAATATCCCACATCTACATCTATCCAGAGACCAGAGATACCCATTTCCAGGATATCTGCCCAAATATCCCGATGGATATCTCGGATATCCTGGCCTACCCCTAATGATTTCTGGCCTGTTTGCGCGTTTTCTTGTTACGCATCGCTGTGGGTCCATGATGATTTACATACTACATACTACTCTAGATAGAGTAGCTCTAGAGTACCATACTCTAGAGTAGATGAGCTCTAGTGGTAAAGAGTGGTAGTTCTATCTACTCCAGAGTACATTCGCTCAAGTTTAAAAAGAGCGAGCAGGGGAGAGGCGCGCGCGCGCGCCATCAGAGAGAAGGCACAGAGAAGAGAGAAGGCGGCCACCAAGAGAGAACATAGCGGGAGAAGAGACATGTAGAGTATTAGGTAAAACGGAGAGAGAGAGAAGGAAGAGAGAGGGAGGGAGGGAGCTCCCCTTGCCCCGTGTTCTTTGGGGCGCTCTCTCGTCGTCGGCGCGGCCCCCCAGCGGCCCGCATCGTCCCTTCCCTTTCCCCGCCTCCCCTCCTGCCCCTCCCGCCCCACACATTCAGGCTCGCACCTCTCCGCTCCATCTCTTCTCCCCTGCCTCCCTTCACCTCTTCTCGACGCGGGTAGCATGACCTCGGAGCTGCTTGGCCATGCTGGCCAGCCGCAGCTCAGCGGTCTGACAGCACCACTGGCCGAGAAGTCCTTGGAGCCGTCACTTTCCCCGGACTCCAGCCCGCTCGAGGACTCACCCGAAGGCTCAGATGGGCCGCACCTCCACGCTTTCATGCTCGAGACGTCAGTTGTGCTCAACTACCCGGCAAGGCCGGCGCGTCGCCCAGACTCCAGCACTCTCTCGTCAGTCCGTGCTGCCTGGAACGATTTCCTCGGACTGGGCACTCAGGCTGCGCCCGTGTCCGCCTCAGTAGAGCCTGCTGCGCCCCGTCTCGCCACAGCGGTCTTGCCGCTTGCGGCTCTCGCCGACCAGTCCGTGGGTGTGCTCTACGCATACCCCTCAGCGGAGCACGCACCATCTCGCCTCTCTGCATTCATCCTCCCTTCTAGCGTGACGTTGCTTGATGAGGCTGGCGAGCTCCCACCGCCCAAGCTGGTCCAATTCTGCACAACAGGATCAGACGGCACAATGACGTGGGGCTGCGCGCTCCAGCAAATGGAAGCGGCTGGTTTGCCCGAGGATCTGCCCGATGAAGTTCCCTCCATCACCACTCAGGAGACGTCCTATGGCGATTCTATGCAATTGCAGGATTTGGCCTGTTCGGCCACGGATGCCCAAGTGGGAGCGTCTGCGTCGTCTGCCGCTGCATGTTGTAACCTACCTGCTCGTCGACAGAGGATGGCAGTGCGTTCACTTGCCGTGCTGAGCAAGTGGCCCATGGTCGAACTGCAAAAGACGATTCTCAAACACATTGCTGCTAACAGGGTATCGCTTTGGCCGGCACCACCGGCAAGTGAAATGGACATAGAGGAAACAACCAGGAATGCGGGTGAATACGGGCATGCCACGTCTGCCAGTGATGCGGACGTAGCCCAACCCAGTATCGCCGGCGCAAGACTGCGCGCGCAGCGGCTGACACATTTATTTCGTCAAATCGAGCGCGAGATGCTTTCGTCACATGCGGAGCTATCTTGGCTTCTCGCACATCCACTCTGGCTCCCTGTACCGCTCGCACCACTCTGCAGGTGCGTCGAGTCGCGCCACCTGCCGAGGCACCCATGGCAGCAAGCATGTGCAATATTCCAGCGTTTCCCCATCGATCCCTCTCGCAAACGATCGGCCTTCTCTGACATGAACCTTCGCATTCGCTTAATGTCTAATCGTGCACCACTTATGTCCATTCCATGATGTGCAGGGCGCTGCGTTGGGAAGCTTCCCAAGTTGCATATCTTCTCATGGCCGTCCTCACTGACCAGAAGGTGCGATGCATTCATGCGTTCCATCTGCCACCTCAAAAACAATGAGCACACCTACCATGCATGTGCCTTGCATGCGTGTTTGCTTGTCCTTGCGCCTCGCCTTGCGCGCCGCCGAGCGCGTGAATGTGGTGCACAGGTACTTCTCCATTCTCGCGAGCCCCTGCTCGCATTCCATGCAGCCTCCGCTCTCCGGTATCTCATGGCGCCACTCGAGTATTCGGGCGTCTTCATACCACTACTGCCGCCACCGCTCATGCCGCCCAACGATGCGGGTAAGGCCGAGTTCCCCATAGCCGTGTTTTTATTAGCATGGCATGACCATTTTCTTGGAGCGCAAAAACATGGGGGATTGCGTCGGGGAGACGAGCATGATACTCTATCGAGAGTTGTATGGAGGAAGAACGCATTTGCGAGGCCTGTATTCAGCTGTCGAGCTCGAAGTTGATGCTACTCTATTGACATTGCACGTCCCACGCCTGTGCTTTGACTCAGCAACACTGCTATTCGATTGCTCGACTCCTTATCTCATTGGTTGCGAGACTCTCCTCTTGCGTCGTCTCGGAGGGGCCTCCACGGAGCCGCAGCCCAGCGCCGCTCCAGCCGCTAAGCCGCTTTCCAATAGTGGCAGCGCGTGTGCCCGTGCTGGGCCTCCCGTTCGCGACGTGAGTGCGTCGTCCACCCCTCGTAAAGCGCCTGCCCATCAAGAACATGGCGTCCCACTACCCCAATCCTGTGCTGGGTCTGCCTCAGCGGTTCAAGGAGCATCATCTGCTGCTTCCGTGTCGGCGCGCGCGGCAGCGGTCCCCGACCTCGTTGTTGTCGACCTCGACCGGGGTGTCGTCCACCAGGCGCCTGCTACTCGCCGTTGGTTGTCGCCACGCGCGCCGCCCTTATCCTCGCTGTGCACGGAGTTGGGTGTATGCATGGGCGACACCGTGCGCTTCCGCCAATCCGGGGTCCAGGTGCGAGCCAAGAGTAGACCTCTCATTATCAACCTAAGGGTTGGCACGATCTGTGAGCCGCCAAGCCCATACTGAAATGTGCTTCTCATTCGCCATGCGTGATGTGTGTCATGTACGGGCGATTGTTTTAGAAAAGGAGGGCGTTCGGATCCTCTGGCTATCTGCACCGTGGCTGGAATTCCAGTAACTTATGACTTCTTGCATTGTCTGCTTCACTCCTGGCAATCATATCTGGCATTGATGATTGCAGGCGGCCTGCCTTCGCTTCCTGGTTGACACTCTCAACGTTCAAAAGGGATTCCTCCAAGCTAGCCGTGCTCCAGCCGATGTGACTGCCCTCTCATACTTCAAATTGAGCCGTAGCATGGCTGCCGACGTTGAAAGCCGATGCCGTGCATCGGGAATGCCGTGCGAATCTCTTGTGCAGCTTCGTCAGGCGCAAGTCCAGGTATATAGCGATGCGCACGATCACTTGCGATGGCTACTTCGAGTTGCCGCAGTGTAACATTCCGGCTTGCTTTTGTGTGCCGCTTGTTCATCTTCTCATGCCCGCATAGGTGGACTTTAATGTTTCAGAATTCTTACTCTAGTTCCTTGTCCGCATGTAGGCCGAGGGCGCCAGTCTAGCCTCTATTTGCGATGTGGCGCTTGCATCCGCGGGAGGTGGCAACGTTCTATCTCATGACTTCCCGGGTTGGGGTGGGATTCTTGGTGAAGCAGCCGCGTCGGTTGCCGAAGGAGGGGCCCTTCCATCTCCTGCAGTGCGTCAGCTCAAACATGTTTATGCGTCACAGAGCTTCCGTTCGTGGTGGTTGCGGCCTTCTCGCGGACGAGCACCTGAGCGGCTGCAATGGATGGAGTTCCGTGCAAAGGGCATTGACCTTAGCGAGTATTTACGTGAGAATCGCGACTCTCTTGCTGTACTTGAGGGTTCGGTCACGGCAAGAGTCCATGGTGTCCTCGCGGAAGCAGTGCAAGAGGGCGCGGACACTGAAGCAGATTAGGTTGGGAGCAGGATAGACTTTTGCCGAGGGTGGAGGAGCCTCCACGCTCCTCATTAGATTTTCCGTGGATCATACAAGGCTTTGCTGGTGTCTTCTTGAAGAACGTGGGCATGTCATAGTCATATTAATTAATCTAACTGAGCATTAGTACCACTACTCTCACTAGCCCGGTACCAACACGACAACCCTCAGCGCATCTGCCCGTACGCCTCGGCGCATGTTGCTGCCACAGATACATACACGTGTGCACCCCTCCACATCTCCACATCTCCCCCCTCGCAGACCCCCGGCTCCCATTCTAACTCCCCACAAGTTAAAATGAGGGAAAACCCAGTAAGGCGAACCGACCTACGTCGGCCGACTTCACCAGGAAAAAGCACCGGGGGGGGGGAGGAACTCTCTAAACTCTAAACCAAGAAGAACGGCCCTTACCAGCTCGCGCCGTGAGCGGTCCTCGAGAAATAAGCGACTGCGACTCAAGTAGCCTGCGCCACCTGGGATACTCTCCTCGCCATTGAGCCACTCCCTTCTCGTCTCCCTCCTGTCGCCAGCCGCCCCTCACCCGTTTGCTAACGCAAACGGGGCCCATTTCTCACTGCACTCCATCGGGGGGGTGCAAAACCCCCCCTCTCCCTCTCTCCACTCTCACCCATCGTTGTCCCTGCGGCGCGTCGCCATGGGGCGCGCCCTGGCCTGCTCTCAGGGGTCCTTTGTTTGGGGGCTCCCAAAGGGCCAGCAAGGGCGGGGGCGAGGGTGGCGGCGGTGACGGAGGAGGCGGGGACGGCGGTGGTGGTGAGGGCGGCGGTGGCGAAGGCGGCGGTGGCGAGGGTGGCGGTGGCGACGGTGGAGGCGGCGAGGGAGGAGGTGGCGACGGTGGAGGCGGCGAGGGAGGAAGAGGCGAGGGCGGAGGCGGAGACGGAGGAGGCGGTGAAGGGGGTGGCGGCGAGGGCGGCGGCGGCGAGGGCGGTGGCGGCGAGGGCGGTGGCGGCGAGGGCTGCGGCGGCGAGGGCGGAGGCGAAGACGGAGGAGGCGGCGAGGGCGGCGGTGGAGACGGAGGAGGCGGAGAGGGCGGCGGAGGAGAGGGCGGCGGAGGAGAGGGCGGTGGTGGAGACGGAGGAGGGGGCGAGGGGAACGCGAGGCGGGAAGGACGGTGGAGGAGGCGAATGGGGCGGTGGAGGCGAGTCAGGCGAGGGTGGCGGGAACGGGGGTGGAGGTGACGGCGGAGGAGGCGCCGAAGGCGGCGGAGGGGGCGGAGACGGCGGCGGTGGCGGATGAGCCGGTGCTCCCCACCCGCCCCTCCGCCCTCGGAGGGACCGCCGTCGCCTCTCGGCTCGTCCTCTCGCTTCTCTGTTTTCTATTTCCGCTCTCGCGCGGAAAAAACCTCCCTCTCCCGCGGGGGGGAAACTTTCTCGCCCCTCACGCTCCCCCCGTCTCCCTCTTCTGCACTGCTCGTCCGCCCGGTCTTCTCTTCTCGCAGTGGGGGGGGGTGTTGCGTTAGGGGGAGCGCTCGAACGCCCTCCATGCCTCACGACAAGCTCTATTCTTAGAACGCGTCTCCCCTCCCGGCGCCCCGCTCTTCCCTCCCCTCTCTCTCTCCGCTCTCCGCGCCCGCATGCAGCCGAGATCCCTCCCTTGCGCTTTCCCATGTAGCAATCCCGGTCTTCCGGTCTTCCCCTTGTTTCCTTGTTCCTTGGCCAGCGGGGGTCGAGGTTTTCCCGCGCCTCGCACCCTCCCCGCCCCGCCAGTGCCCCGTCCCCCTCGTCCATATCTTCTATCCTTTCCCTGTTCTTATTGTTTTCCGTCCCCCTTCCCCTCCCCCCCCGTGTCTCTTTTTTGGTGTCTTGTCGATTCCCAGCGCTATCGCTCCGGAGCACCTTCTGTCCCCTCGTCCCCTTGTCCCTCTCGTGTGTTCCCGTCCGCCGTGTACCGTCATGCAAGTTGAGAATTGGTACTCTTCATGTCACGCCGAGCCCCTGAACACCCTCAGCCCACACTCGTAGTCCCCGCACTCCCACACACACGCACACAGCTCCACACCAGACACAGCACCACCACTCCAGTCACAGCCAGGCCCAGTACGTCACTATCACACCAACCACAGTCTACGAACAACTTGTACTTATCACTTTAACTTACGCTCTTACGCTTACACTTCGTTCTTGGGGGTCCCGGGGGGGGCCTGGGTCTGGGCCTGGGTCTGGGTGCTGGTGCTGGGTGTCGAAACAATAAACAATACTCTGGATCCGACACTGGACACTGGGCCCCGAAGGGCATCGAATATGTGCTAGATGGCTATTTTTCGGGGCTTCTACCGCTTTACTTTGGTGTATTTCCTCAATCCCGACTTTTTATTTTTATACCCTTAGAAGTTAAAATAGTGTTTGACCGCCCTACCCGGGATGTATAATGTATAATGTATAATGCTTAAGACTTAAGATACATCAAGGTACTTAGTTTTGTGCCCTGTGTCTCGATGCGCTCATATGTCATGGCTTGGCGGGTTGGTTCACGGCTAGTGGCAGTAGCATCACTCATTCTTATTTGTTCAATGACTATATCTAATGTGGGGTCTCCGTTGCCGATGAGGGAGCTGTTCCGCAGCACTAAGGTTATACTCACACAACAAGAAAAGTCCGACGGGGAGAGGGAGAGAGAGAGCCGCTGCAGCCCGAGCGAGGAAGGGGACCGCGCGCGGGTAGGCCTGACAGCCCTCCTGTTGCCTGCTCGCTCGCTCTCTCGCTCTCTCGCTCTCGCTCGCTCGCCCTGCCCACTCTCCCCTCGGCAACCCTCCCCGTCCACTCGCGCAATGTGGCACCCCTCGCCCGGCCTCGCCCCAAGACCGCCAGCGGGGCCGCCCCCTCCACATCCCGCAGGGCGACCGCCAATCCCCCGGCCACCGCCACCCCCGCGGCTGTCGCCCCGTCCGCCACCAGGACCGCCGCCCCCCCGGCCACCGGGGCCTCCGCCTAGATTACCGCCGGGGCTACCCCCTGGGCCTCCACGTGGCCTCCCTGTGGGGCCATCGGGGCTGCCTGGGCCGCCAGTGCTGGCAGTGCTACCAGGGCCGTCGGGCCCTCCTGGTCCGCCAGGACTGCCGGTGCACCTACCGGCGCGCGGACTTCCGCCGCCTACGCCCCCGCGCGGACAGCCACCCATGCTTTCACGCCCGATGTACGATGCAGCAGCGGCTGCGTGCGGCCCTGCTGAACCTGTCCAGGCTCCTCCACCCAACGGGGCTGCGCTCCCTCGCCCTGAGCTTCCGTTGCAACCACGGCTCAGCCCAGCGCAGCGGGCACTCAATCGCATCTCACCCAGCAACGAGCCTCTTACTGGCGAATCGGGCTTCTTTGAGCAGCGCTTTTTCATAGGCTTCTGGCACAATATACCGCCAGTTGTTCCTCCTCCCCCAGGACAGCAGGAGACGCAACGCCTTGTGCAGCCACTACAGGACTTGGGCCGATTCAAGCCTCCCGAGGCGTGTCGGTATGGCAACCAGTGCCGCTTCAAGCTGTCATGCAGCCGATATCACGGCGAACAGGCGCTTCATGCTCACAATTGCGCTTGCGAGGATGAAAGCTGTTTGTTGGGACACCCTCTCCGGGCTGGCCGGGATCGGACCACTCCGCAACTGCAAGGTCCATCATTGACTCCTTTAACGGGCGGTCCAGCCAACAGTATGGCCGGTGGTGTTGGCGGTGGTCTTACCCATCCCCAGCAGCCGACACGGACGCAACTTCGGAAACAGCCGCCACCAGGATACCAGTACGCCTTGAGCCTCTGGTTGACCCAAATAATGTCTTGCCTCCCCTACTCCCCGGCAGAACCTTGGGCCATGCACCACATGCAAATTGTTATTGCACTGTTGCTTGGCCAATACACAGGTGTGCAAAATGCAAGGAGACCGACCACTATCTGAATCAATGTCCGATGAACACCTGCTTCAAGTGCTATGGCAGGGGACACATCGCTTCGAACTGCCCAAATCGGACATCAATCACTGGCCCTTGCGGAAACGGTTCTGACGTGTCACAGCAACATGTTGAATACCAAACCTTCGGAGTGATTGGTCCCGATGTGAGGATGGACCTGAAGCGGCCACTAGAAGGTGCCTAGGCGCCATTCTAGACCGTAGAGCTCCGTCGTCACCGTGCTCTCACCCCTCGCCGCATGCAGCTCTTGCTCTCGTTCCTCTGTAAGGACTTTATGAGAGCCTCGCTTTCAAGGTTTACATGAGCCGTATGTACAAAGACGTACAGCTTTTGTTGGGCGAAATTTACATTGCGACGTCTGCACACGCCTACCGCTTTCATTACGACGATATTTGCAACTGAGATCGACCTCATTTAATTGAGTAGGATATAATAATAAAAGTATAACTAGGTTTGTTTGTGGATGTATTCGCCTCTAAATTTGGTGTATGTATCGTTGTTAGGGAAGCATTGCTCGCACTCCTCTTTTGTGAAAGCGGGTGTATCGCCGTCTATGTAAATGTCGTGCACAATATTGCACTCAAGTGAGCTCCAGAGCTCTGCCCATAGGGGAGCTATGTTGGGTCCCCTTACGCTGGGGTTATACCAGATAGGTTGTGAGAGCGCACCCGCTTCGCTTGGGCTTAATCGGGTGAGTGGGAGTGTGCGGAATGTTTCAAGCGCTTTCCTCCAGAAGGAGGGGAGTATACTTTTTCCGAAGATGCCGTCGGTCAACCGATGGGTGGGTATCGTTGAGACTACAGACTACTGCTGCTCTGCCTAGCTTGGTGCAGCAAACCATGCGTCGAGGATTTGTTTCCAGTTAGCCTGTCGAGCGTCTAAGTAGAGGAGGATCCATTTCGCACGTAGCGCTTTCACATGGTTGGGCCAACTATCGTTATAACGATAGGGTCATCAACTAAGTTTATATTTAGACGCGATGGAGATGCAGCGCGCCGCCGCGACTCCCCTCTCCTTCGGGCCCCCCGCCGAGGGCGCCCCCCCAGTGCCCATGGAGCAGCCGCTGTCGAAGCGGCCGCGTCCGCCCACTGAGGCCGAGCAGGTGTGTGCGACTCCGGTCGCGCCGCACGGCCCGTGGCCCCGGCCACACCACCCATGGCAGCCATGCTGGCCCCCCCCATGGGGGGCAGCAGGCTGCTGGCAGCACCTCAACAAGGTCAGGCTTCAACAGCCACTCCTCCATTGGGCATGCCTTATGGCAGAGGCAGGCCCCTCTCGCCCTGGCAAGGGCCGCGCTGCTCCGGCAGCGTGGCCCGAGGCCGGGTGGCCCCTATGGGCACAACATCCATCCCATTGCAACGTACAACATACTCTCCAGAGACACCCTCTCATACACACCGCACCACACACACGAGGCACACGCACATGACCCCCCCTGGGGAAGGCAAGATCAAGGCGACACCTCCCAATGCTCCCACTCGCACGACACTGACCAAGGTCACCCCCGCCCACGCCTCACAGGACCAAGACTCCGACGAAGACAACAACATCACAGACTCTGACGCCTCCTTCGACCTCTCATTCCACCAAGCCGGAGACATCATACTTCAAGACACGACGGTGTACGCCGCCATCGTCGAGCTTCCGCTTGATTGAACTCGAGGGAGTCGACCCCGAGCCAGACTTCTGGGCCCGCTCGGCGAGGGGGCGAGGGGCCCGTGGCACATAGCAGTCAACGAGGACTGCGCGCAACAATTCAGGGCCAAATACGGCGACCTTACCAACAT
>CM030945.1:385857-414766 GCA_018136815.1 Isochrysis galbana | reverse complement strand
ACTCCTTTGCACGTCGCAGCCCTTCGCCGTGAGGGCAGTGAGAGGAGCAGCCTTAGCGGCGAATTGGCGAATGAATCGACGATAGTAGGAGCAAAGCCGAGGAAAGATCGAACCGCTTCCAAGGAGTTGATGGATGACGGGTCGATGTCGGCGACAGCTGCGACCTTCTTCGGGTCCATCTTGAGACCTTCCCTCGAGACAACGTGACCGAGGTACTCCGTAGAGGTGGCAAAGAAGACACACTTGGACATCTTGCAGGTCAGACCGGCCCACTCTAGCCGTTCGAGAACGAGGTCTAGCCGGTGAAGCATTTGCTCGAACGAAGCCTGTGCCCTGGCCTCTTCGGAAGGACCCACGCCCGTTGACCAGATGCCCACATCATCGAGGTAAGGCATGCAGATCTCCCACGCTAGCGCACCGAGAACGATGTCCATCAAGCGGCACATGTAGGAGGGACCTGATTGGATGCCGAACGGTAGAAAGTTGAACTCGTATTTGCCGCGGTGGGTAGTGAAAGCGGTGATATGTTTGTGCGATTCTTTGATCGGGATGCCCCAAAAACCAGAGGCTAAATCGAGAGTACATAAGAAGAGAGAACTGAGCGGCCCTTGGCCGGACGCTAGCCTATCGATAGCCTCCACAATGAGGGGTAGAGGGCTATCCTCGACGCGTAGCTTGGCGTTCGTGTCGCGGTAGTCCACGCAGAATCGAACGGAGCCATCTTTCTTGCTGACCAGGACTACTCGGGAAGCCCAAGCCGAATTTGACTTGCGAATAATGCCGGCGGCTTCCATCTTGGCTACCTCCTCTTCTATGATGAGCTCGCCTGCGCGGCCCACTCTAGACGGAGCGTGCCGGTGAGGAACAGCGCCGGGGTTGAGTGGCAACTCCACCTCGAGAACGTGCGTATGGTTTGGAGCCCCCGGGTGCAACGCGAAAGCTTTGATGCGCCGGGCCAAGAGTTGGCGTACTTCTTCTCGTTGATCGTCGGAAAGAAGCCGGTCTGGATCGATGGTGGCTGAGTCGAGTAGAGATCGTTGCTCCTCGCTCAGCGCGGTGACAGGGTCACCATCCCCCTCGCTTCCAGTCGGAGTCCAGCCCCGGTGCAACTTGAAACGCACCTGGAGCGAAGCTATCGGATGCAGAGACGGCAGGGTCAGCGCATTGACCCCGGTGTGGACGATCGTCACCGCGATGCGATGATCTTCCGTGGGCGTGACCACCGTGGGCATTACGAGAGGAGACGAATCGAGAGCCTCGCGATTTGGTAGGCGGTCGACCAGCATCGCGCAGTCCGAATGATCTCGGAGAGCTAGCGGAACCCTGACCCAGATGGTTGCGCGGTGGAAGGCAGGAATCGTCACCGATTGCTCCGTGTAGAGAAGATATTCGGACGAGGTAGACGCCGGAGCTTTGGCCGCAAACTCGTCGGCAGACTCAAAGAGAGGTGTATAGAGTGGCTGTCTAGCATCAGCAGCAGCCTCACCCTCCGATCCGGCCGGGATCTCTCGTGTTGCCGTCGACCTCTCTAGAAAGTCGACAGTCAGCGGCTGACCGGGTGACATCGAGATAGCTCCGACGAAGCCGGCGTCCGCGACTGGGGGCGGCGCCGTGGAAACTCTGACTACACATTCGGAAAGGACTCTTGAAGAGTCTTCTGAATCGCCAGAGGCCGGACGGAGGCGGAGGCTTCCTTCCGAGCTCGCGGCGTCGAGAGAAATGGTAGCGGAGTGGGCGGCCAAAAAATCGTTCCCGAGCAGAAGCATCGCGTTTCCTTCGATGACCGCGAACGAATGACGGAAGAGGCGACCGGACAAGGAGAAGACGAGGCTAGCCCGGCCCCTAGTGATGAGAGGAAGGCCGTCCGGCCCATGTAGGTTGGGGCGGTAGCGTCCGATACGCGTTCGACGCAAGCGTCTTCAGGTAGTCGATCGAGAAGAGCAGTGGTGATTACTGACGGGCCCGCTCCAGTGTCAGCCAGGGTGCTGTTCACCGTGAGGGCAACGTCCGGGAGAACGAACCCTTGAGCTGCGCGGTCGCCATCGGCACGGCAGACCACGAGATCGCGGACATAGAGGCAGTGACGAGGGTAGAGCGGCGGCGGAGTGTCCGCGATAGATTCCACCGGAAGTGAGGTTCCGGCTCCGGGTGACAGGGTGGTTGGATTGGAGGCTAGCCTGGACGGAGAAGATTCATCGACGTGGGGCACTCGCTCGATAGCGGCGGCCACCGTCTGCGGCACGAATGGTATCGAGGAGCGTGGGGATGCCTTTGCTGAACTAGAGGGGTTAGGCACGCCATCATAGCCTAGCCCTCGACGGTCCGTCGGATGCCGAGGTTGATCCATTTGGCGTGACCATTCCTTCTCCAGGGACTTCTGCAAGTCTGTCTTCGGAAGCTTCGACAACTCGGAAAATCCGGCCGCACTGAGGCCCCTAGCGGTAGCCCCATCGCAATACAGTGCCCGTGGAGTATCCTCTCCTTCGGCGGCGTCGGAGGGCTTGGTCTCGATGGTCTGCATGCTCCGGTGTTCTGGCATCTCGGGCGTGTCATCTTCTCCCGAGTCGGGCCCGACATCCCAGGTTTCGAGTGGCCTTTCGGCTACGAACGAATTGGTCAGTTCGGCCACTCCCTCGTCGCCAGCCGTGAAGGAGGCGCTCGGAGATAGTGCATTGATGCCTTGAGAGCCCAGTCGAGACAAGATGGGAGGTTCCGACGGCTCCGCAGCTGCCGCTTGCTCAGCGATTTCTTGGGCGATGGAAGGCGTGACATCCTGCCACCGATGGACCCCCGAAATTACATCACGGTCGAAGACCTGCCACTTGCTGCGGCGCTTCTTCACCGTGTTTGGAGGGCCTGGCGTTGTAGAGCGGTCCTCTATGGGCCACTCCCACGGCAGGAAGCGGTCTCCTTCCGCCTCGGCCTCGTCTTGCGATACGTTTGTTTCCGAGTCCTCCTGATGAAGCAGGCGAGAAGCATCGGCAACGGGGCCTGCGTCCGGGATCACGACAACCGAATCAGACACTGGCGAACCGCTGGGAGGCGTGAGGTGAGAGCTAGAAGCTGCTTCGCCTCTCCCCTCCATGAAACGAGCCAGAGCCGTCCTCGGCTCAGCCAGCTCGAAACCGGTCGAGCAAAGCGAAGGGCGTTCTCTCAAGCTGGCAGCTGCTTGGGAAATTGCCCAGTCCACCGTGAAGTCGAGCGAACGCGACGCCTTGGCTTCGCGCGCATAACGGCGCAAGACCGGCATCCACTGGGCCGCCATTGCACCGGCAATGCCCACATAGGTGCGGCTGCGAAGGGCGCCACGGTGGGGCGACGGCGATAGATCCGCCATAGCGGATAGACGTCCCTCGACAATCTTCGAAGGCTGCAAGGACGGGAGTGAAGCCGTCAGGTACAGGCCAGTTGCTTTTTGATGGCCCGTGCCGTGCTGCCACGGCTGCACAAACTGCCGCGGTCGCAACCCCCCGACTAAGGCAGAGGCTTCCGCGTGCATTCGAGGATTTTCGACGGCAACGAAAGGCGCGTCGGCGCTTGCCATGGCGAGGAAGACTCTAGCGGCGGATTCGAGAGCCTGGCGTCGTCCCGGCTCCCGATCGAGCCACTGGCAACTCACCGCCGACAAATACGTGCACGGCGGATGCGCAACCACGAGGTCCCAACCGAGGTTTTGAATGTGAAGAGCATCTCCGCAGAAGTGGGGAATGTAGTCGATCTCCGACGGTCGTAGATCGCACGTCGCGACGTGCGCTCCGGCGAGTAGGAACATCGAAGACACGACCCCGCTAGCTTCACCGACGACTAGAACGCGGGGTGGAGGAATCCCCTCGGCCGCGTCGAGCGTCACGGCGTCGTGGATCGCCGCTAACTCAGCGCAAAGCTCGTCAAAATGCGTCGGCAGTACGGCAGAGGGTGATGAATGAGTGCTCGCGTGCGGCCGCCGCACGGCTAGAGCAGCTTCGGCGAGATGGCGGGGCAAGATGACGGAGGAACCGCTAGCCCGGGCACGGGAGGCGGCTAACATTTGGAGCTCGCGCGTAGGGGCGCGGGCAGTTGCAGTAGACTTGGCGGCCGAGGAACAACCAACCACGGCGATCCGGTGGATGGCCTCGGCAACGGAATTCAGGGGAAGGAGGTCGTCGCCCTCGAGTTTCGGTGGGCTAGACCTGAAGGGGGTTGGCTCCGGCGGGCGATCCCTGGAACGGGGATCCTCCGGAGAGCCGAGAGAAAGAGGAGACGCCGGCGTCCGTATGGTGCGCGACGAGGGATCGTAGTCGACGGCCCCTGCGTCTCCCGAGTCTGCGGTGGCCACGGCGTGAGCGCGGAAAGCCGCAGCTCCCTTGGAACCTTCATCTTCATTGACTCCGGAAGCCGACCCTTCCGGGTCGGGAACCAGATCAGAAACGAGAACGGGTGCAACTTCGAGACGAGAGAATGAACACGATGACGGAGAAATATAACGAACCGGGGAGAGAGGTGAGGAGGAGGCACTAGTCTCCGCCTCCACTGCACGAGAACCTACGGTAGACAACGACAATTTGTCCGCAGAGCGGCTCCGGCTATGGCCCTTGGGAGAGAGGTCTCCAGTGGGGTCCCGCCGGGAAAGAGCAGAAACAGGTAGAGCACCAACAACATTTTCGGACGCGGCAGCGGCCACGTCGGACCTATCCATAGAACCTAGAGCAGAAGATGATACCGAGTCGACAGCCCTCGAGGGCTTCACAACCGATTGTTTACGAAACGAAGAGACCGAAGACGCGTCGAATCTACCTAGCCCACCCCCTTGGGCAGGGCCGTCGGGGGGTGAATCCAGGGATGAAGATGCGTCGAAAGACCTAGGAGAATTAGAAGAAACCGAAGACAGCATAGTGTCCGTAGAAATAGATTCCAAGAGGGGCAGCGAGCGAGAATCGGCCCCTAACATCCTAATAGCGTGCGGAGTAATAGAAGAACTTGTAGACGTACACGAATTTCGGAGAGTCGGGTCGCGACTATCTCCGGGGCAAACCTGTTTCCAGGAGCCCGGGTCAAGTGTCGACTCCGGCTTCCGAGATAGCCGTTCGGCGGGGGCTTCAGCCGGCGAGGCGGCTCCCACCGTCGAGGACTGAATAGAGCTAGAGACAGGGGGAGAATCGCCGCGTCGACAGCTCTTCTCCCCAAGCGGCGTAGGGATCGGATCGGGATGGTGGTGGTGGCGTTCAGGCCCACCGCCCGCGATGTTCTCCGCCAGGGTTTGAAGGACGGGGACCCCGCCGGACCCCTACTGAGGCTTAACCCGGACCATCGAGCGAAGAAGCTTATGAATGTGCTCGTCCGATCCGCACTCTCCGCAGCCAGCCTCACACAGAAAGCGGATATATGGCTGACAGATGACGGGGTTGTGAGCACCGTCTCCCGTGCCATATTTCCAGGCTTCGCTGGCTGGAGTGCCAGGAGGAGCGTGAGGTCGGAAAGCGCAGAAGGCACAGCCGTTTTCGTTCGTCCATTCGGTGATTCCCCTATTGATATCGTCCGTCCGTGGAGTTTCCATTGAATTATCGGCCGGTCGGCACTTTGCTAGCGCCGCCGAGACCCTTGGGTGCTTGGCATAGCCTGCTACGGCCCAGAAGCGGGCTCGGGCCCGATTCCAAAGCTCGGGCGTCCACCGGGATACGCCCAAGTCAGGCGGTAGCCCTTGGCCGTTCGCCGGCGGATCGCAGCGACGGCTGGGCGGCCGAGACGAGCCTCCCTTTCGACCGGGTGGATCGGTTAGTATAGCCGGCAACGGTGAGTTGGAGTGGTAACTTGCCGGCGGTGCAGCAGCCCGATAATCAGGCTTCGAAGCAGGCGAGTGTCCCTGTCCGCGAAGAGCTTCAGCCACGGTGGCTTGGACAGCTGCCTGCACGGCGGCGACCATGTCCGTGGTCGAAGCGGTCTTCTGGGACGAGGATGTCTCGTTCTTTGCCTCGCCTGAGGCCTTAGTGCGTACGCTAGCCGCGGTTTGCTTCGTCGAGGTCCGGGATTGATGACGCTTCACCCGGGCCTGCTCGTAAGGGCTGAGGTACCGTTGGCAGAGGTTGACGCACGAGAGCGCCGACCGACCTAGCTCGTGGTTCTCTACGCGGAAACGAGTCTCCGCGAGCACCTCCGCAAATTTAATAGCATTGTCGACGCCGCGCTGAGGATCAACCTTATCGTTCCGAATGATTTCCTCGAACCTCTGGTTGATCTCATGGGCCATGTTTGGATGATCCCACACGTTGGTGGAGTCAACCGCGGAATCGCCAAGCTTGCGGATGTAGGCGCGAACCAAATTCTTGCTGAGCTCACATAGATCAGCGCCGGCCTCGCGCTCCCTCATGCGGTCCCACTCCATCGACGCCGAGTCTTTCGCGAAACCATCGGCCCCGTTTGCGAAGGTCCCGTCGCATTTGCGAAGAAGGACGTCAGCAGCGAGGACAGGATTGAGAGCGAGGGCCCGGTCCTCCACTAGATCGAGGAGGAAGGCGAAGATGCGAGAATTGCCGCTGGAATTGGCTCCGGCTGCCGCGAGGAGGGAGGTAAATATTTCGCGATGATCGCAGCCGAGCGCTAGTGCCCGCTCCAACGGCTTGATGAGAGTTAGCCGAAATTCGTTCCAGGCTGTCGCCGCGGTTTGAACGTTATCGGAGGCGAGGGCCTTTGGGAAGCGGAGCTCCGAAAGCTCTTTGCCCATCCTGACCTGATGGTGAAGGGTTTGCTCTGCTGAGAAGCGGCTACGCACCCATTTGAGCAAGTGGTCCTCCTCCATGAAAATTCGGCAATGCCAAACGTTGCCCGCCAGGGAGAGGTTGCTCTTCAAAATGGTATGGATGAGCTCATGCTCGTCGGAGTCGCGGTAAAGGGCGGCCAGATCGCGTGAGGGCAGGGCGAGGAGATTTTTCCACTCGCTTACAACTGCCTCTCGCTCATCCATCCCCACCGCAAGGCAGGGGTCGCGAGGGTGGCGGAACGGCACCACCGGGGTCGGGCCCCGGTGAGGGCTCTGATCCTGGCGGCGGGGTTCCGATTTGGAGGTCGGGTACGCCGACCGTGGAACCCTAGTAGCCGGAGAGGCGTGGCCCTTTGGGTCTAGGGCAGGAAGCTCGTCCATGGATGGTTCCCTCTGAGCCGGCCTAGCAGAGTCCGCAGCCGCCTCGGTCCGATCCATGGACGGACTTGAAGTGGGCTCTTGGCGGGCTTGGAGTAGCTGAGTCAGGGCTTTGAACCCTGCTTCAACTTGATCTCGAAGAAGCCCCTCCCTCGCCTCTGCCGCGGCAAGGGAGGACTGTAGGCGCTCCACAGCCCCTTTGAGGGTGTTGGTCTCCGCTTGAAGCCTCACCATTTCCGCATCGTGACGCGCCGCGGCCGTCTCAATTGGAGGGTTCTCTTGATCAAGGACACCCCTTGATGACGGCGGGGCATAGTCCCGGTAGGCTGGGCTTCGGAAGCTGATCACCTCAGCTTCACCCACTTCAGACTCATCATCTCGAAGGTGAGGAGGCGGGTCAAATTGAATCAGAGGGAGGGGACCCTCCTCCACCTCATTGGCCAACTCAGCGACGCTGAAGTTGGCTTCATGCGGGAGAGGGTCATGCCCCACCATGGCCCGCTGTGATTGCACCCGGTGGGTGCCGAAGGAAGCGGACAAATCCTCGCCATCCGCCACGAGCTGATCGGAGCCAGTCGTGGAGATAGCAGCCGGGGTGATGGGTGCCATTGGTGTAGCCTCAGAAGCCGTGGGATCACTCGGACATCCCACGGGAGCAAAAGCTGCAGCGGGCAGAGAAGGTTCCCTGAGGGGTTCCTCCTCTGCGGCCGAGGACGCAAGCTTCGATTTCGTGCTTGTCGAGTCGAGCGGAGCCGGAGGGCTCTGAGCCACTCCGTCGCGAGCGGCACCGGCGGCTAGCGCGGCGCTTTGTCCCTCCTCCCCACCGGGAGTCGGGTGAATGAAATTCTGGACTGGGTCGGGCAACCCCATTCGGGTGTATGGACAGGGAACGAACGGCGAACGAAGGACTGTGGGGCGGCGAGGCGCTCCTAGCGGCCCTAGTGTGATGGGTTGTAAGAGATTGTTAGACCTACAAAGAACTCTTCCCTCAGGGAGGGAGCCTAAGCTGCTTGAGTGCAGCGACGCAGCGAACAACGACGGACAACGAAGCTGAGAACAACAGGTTACACCGACTCACGAACACACCGGAATCATTCACCCAAACCAAGCAAATTATCAAGCAACCGCGACCCCAAATCACCGATAACTCAAACACGTCGCGAGAGACGGAGAGAGAGAGCGAGAGAGAGAGAGAGACTCCGCAGCGACGGCCGGAGCGTGTCTCCGTTGTAACTTCCCACGTAGCGGAGAGTCCGAAGGGGAGCGTCCTGTCGCGCGACCACGGCGATCACTTTGGATACAGATCGCAACGAGATGTCTTCACGACAGAGGAAATCTTGCCGTTGAGCGTGAACCTTCTAGACGCTTCTAACGAACAACCCTGAGTAGCAACCAAGGGGAAGGAACACCAAAGGGGCCAAGGCTTGCATGTAACTTGCATCAAGGGGAAAGATTCCCTCACCTAGGAAGCGAACCTACACCGGTCTCCAAGGGGAGATGGCAAATTAAACCTCAAATCTCGAGCGGCTAGAGCAACCGACTCGCTCGCCAAAACCTTGACCGAGAAGAAAGAAGCAAGGACCTACAAGCCAAGGGTAGCGGACCTAGGGAATGTGAGAGGAAGTTTCCGAACGCCAACGCGAACGCCAAACGCCGGAAGGCAACGAAACCCTAACCAAGCCAAGCGGAACCTACGAAGAACAGGCCTGGACGACAACGACAACGAAAGTGAAAGTGAGCAAGTCCCAAGCAAGAACCGGAACTCAACAAGAAACAACAAGCCTTGCAAGAAGCTAAACAAGCCTTCACAAGGTAACTCGAGAGCCTGAGACAAGCGCGCAGCGAGCAACAGGCGACCTGGCTCCTTTGGGTCAAGATTACCCGAAAGGAGGAAACCTGGAATCTAGACCTGACAAACAGGCTAGAAGGAACGAAACGAGAACTCGAATTCTAGATCGCTAGGGACGAACCCTACCAACCTAGAAGTACCTGAGCTTCACCGTGTGGCCGCACGGCGAAGGACCTGGAAATAAGAGCCTGGAAATCGCATCATCTAGGATGAATGCGACAGCGTAAATGGCTGCCACGTCGGAATCCCACCGCCCGCGCGCCTTCAGCTGCTGCGAGGTGCCCCCCGCGTCTGCGAGGTCCGTCGCACCACCGATGCGAAAACTGTGGGCTCCCACATGCGCGGGGTCGAGGGCGCCATGGAGGCGCGCGGCCAGCCTCTTGGCGTAGTGGTTCAGGGCTGCCGTGGAGATGGGCTGAGGAGAGAAGGACCCTCCCCGGCTACCTGCGGCGCGGGAGCGGAAAAAGGGGCCGAGGCCGTCGCTGTGCCGGCCCTGCGGGTCCACCGCTGCCAGGCGCCGCATCGCCGAGTATGCGCAGGCCGCGTCGCCCGCCTGCTCGGGCAGAAGCAGCGGGTAGCGCCTATCCGTCGACTTCTTGAGTGCCCGCACGTGCACCATGAGGCAATTGCGGCTGCCATGCCGCTGCTCCTGCACGTCGCACAGGCGGATCTCTGCCACCTCTCCGCCACGGAGGAGGAGGGCATGCGCGGCGCAAGCCGCCGCCCAGAGGTTCGCGTCTTCGGGATGCTGCGAGGAGGCGAGCGCCGGCGCTAGGGCGCGCAGGTGCGAGCTGCGGATACCCACCCGCTTGGCTCGGTCCGCCCTATCCGCCGCCGCTTCGGGAGGCCCGCTGACCCTCTGGAGGTGCTTGAGGCGGAATCGCTGCGCGAGTACGGGGAAGGCTAGTGCCCGCGACAGCGCTACGGCTGCTGCCGAGACGTAGGCGTCGACGGTCGCCGGGGCGAGGTGCGCGCCGGTCGTGGCGGACACCTGGTGTGCGAGGAAAGCCTGAAACAAGCACATGGACCACTCATTGTGGGCCCGCACCTCATGGTCCGCGCCTGCCCCTTGCGCCAGGAAGAGCTGACGGGGGGAAGTCGCTATGAAGGACGCCAGGTAGCGGAGGGCCGCCGCGTCCGGCATCCGTCCGTCGGGCTTCTCCGTGGGGGGGTCCCGCGTGAGCTTTGCCGCCTCCACAGCATCGAGGAGGCGCTCCGCCGCGAGCGCCACGTCGAGGAGGGACTGGGGAGGGAACTCCGGGAACCAGGCTGCTCCCCCTGGCAGATTGTCGGAGAGCCGGGCGACCGCGC
Organism: Isochrysis galbana; assembly: GCA_018136815.1. Taxonomy (NCBI): domain Eukaryota; phylum Haptophyta; order Isochrysidales; family Isochrysidaceae; genus Isochrysis; species Isochrysis galbana. The sequence goes on along the minus strand of CM030945.1, from coordinate 404,495 downwards.
GCTCCACCCTGAAGACACGGATGGGATCAGGCGTAACATCTGACTGGGGAAGGCAGGCTGCCGTCAACCCCGCTGCCGCCTGCAGGGGTGCTCCGCACCTGTTTACAGGATAAGTCGGGACTGAGGACGCCGCCAGCCCGGTAGGCGTAGGAGGAAGGAGGGAACGGATCACCGGGGGGGGGCGCGGGCCACCGGACCATATCTAAGCCCTTTTCCCCTATCCCCCTAGTAGTGCACGGGGGGAGTCGCCTGATGGCGGGGGGGAAAGGGCCGGGGGAGTGGGGGTGTAGAAAGTTTCCTACGTGAGTAGAAAGTAGAGGATGCACGGTCGCGTGTGCGGTGAGACTATTAAGAAATTAATTAATCATCGTCATCATCAGATTCCCCTGAGCCCACCTGCCAAAATTTGAGCACACCACAACAAACACATGGTCTACGAGGGTAGTGCTAGCCAAGCCGACGGAAAAATAGGCGGCAACAAAAATGGCCCTCTTCTCCCCGGCCGAGACAGGCCATGCGAAAGCACGCCTGGCCTAGGAGCAGAAAGCCGGCTGTACCTATATCGCGCCAGTCGGGCACATCTTGCGAGCCTGGAGCAGGCGGTGTGACGGCACACCAGGTGAGCTGCACGAGCAGTGCGGCGAGCCAGGCAGGCTGCGAAAAACGCCTTGTGAACCGAGCGAGCGCTCCATACGCAATGCTAGCACGCAACGCCAGGTAAGCATACGACCGAGCTTTGTGAGGTAGCCGCGCCATGTGAGCCGTGCTCAGGATGCTCAACAAGACAATGGCATGCCCGGCTCTCGAGGCGACATCACCACGAGGTTGGCCACGCCAGGCCCGGAGAAGCAGGGGAAGGGCGGCCCGAGGGCGCGGCGGCTCATCGGCTACGTCTCATACCAGTGGACCGCCGAACACGCCACCAGGGCCGCCCGCGGAGCTCGCGGTGTCCCTGTAGCACCGACTGGCACGGCACCGCGAGATGGGCGCGCATGCCTCCCCCCCCCCCCCCCCCCGTTTCCTCCTCGAATCCCCCGTTTCCGCTGGGGAGTCTTTACTCTCTACTCCTCACCTAGATCTGGAGATGTACTTGAGGAGAAGGAGATGATCGCGAGCTCCCCCTATATAAGGGGGGGGGGGGGAGAGAGAGAGAGAGAGTGAGAGTGAGAGTGAGAGAAGAAGAAGGCGTTCTCCCCTCACCGGCCATCTTCTCTCTCTCATGGAAATGCGGGGACGCGCGCTCCGTCTCGGTCTCGGGTCTCGTCAGATACAATATTGTAAGAGTATACTCCCGCCTCCCAAGGGGGTCGGTTTCTCAACGGGTGTGGTGTTCGAAAGTTCGGGGGGGTCGGCTTTCTCAGCGTTCCGCTGTGTGCGTTGGTTCGGGGGGGTCGGTTTATGACGTATACGTATACGGTGCCGGTTTCTGGTTCGCTCTTGAGGTCGCATTTTCATTTTTTACCCCCTGTTTTCGAGGATCGGGGGTCGGGGTCGATTTTTTTTTAAATCGCGGACTTGTACTACGCCTATAATCCGTCCCTTGGATGAACCTCTCCCTCCGTCCTTGCTTCTTCTATTTGAATGCTCCTCCTAGACAATAGCAATAGAAGATTCCTCTGCCTCTGCCTCTCTATAAAACAACATGTAGCATGTAGAGTAGTAGAGTAGAGAGAGTACTCTAACCACCAGTAAAAAGAGGAGTAATAGTAACAACATGTAGAGTAATAGTATGACGAGGTGCGAGCGCCAAAGGAGTGAACACAGAGCAAACCACAAGTAAAAAGACGAGCCTTTCTTTCTCAAGTAAAGTACTTTACAAGTATACCCATGACATATCTTTTACTCTACTCTTTCTTCGTCGGAACGACCTACAATACCCTCCAGGAGAGAGGAGGCGGGAGGGCAGCGAGCAAGCCGGGGTCCGTGTGGCGGAGGCGTAGGTAGAGAAGGCGCCGACGCACGCCGGCACGGCGTGCGCCCGTGCCGATGGAGACGCATGCCGCCACCCGTGTCCACCGCCTAGAGGAGCGCAAGCCCCAAGAGCCGCGCGTGCTAGCCACGTTCCGAGGGCAGATGCGCCCGATCGTTGGGTACCGTCCAAGTCGGCCCGGAGGCCAGCCAGGACAATGCACCTTTAGCCGGATCGCGTGGCGCACAGGAGGCCACTTGATCACGTCGCAAGCTGTCTTAGATGCCTTTGCTGAGAGGATCAACACTCGGATCTACTCGAAATGCAGCTCCCACAAGACGAGGCCAATCGACGTGCCACTGAAAAGGCATGTGATCGACTGGTCATCACAATTTCTGGTGGTCATCGTGGCGAGCCAGCCTTTTGCAGAATTCACACTCGACGGTGTTGAAAGGAGGTATTTGGAGTGTAACGTGACAGCGAGCGCGTCGGATAGCAAGGCACTGTCAGCTCCAGTTGGTCTCAAGGCATTTTCGGCTTGGGTAATTGGCGGGCATCGAGGGATGCCAACCCTAGAAAGAATGGTGCTCACGATCGACGGCACGCAAACAAGCGTCCTGGCCAACGCTGGGCCACAAGAATCAGAAACATGATGCATTGTCAACGCAGTATGTGAGGCTATAGCTGCGCTTGATCACGCTGGATGTTGCATCTCGCTCCTTGTCCTGACATCTCTCTGCATGATGTAGCTGCAGGCTATATGATGGCTGTTATTCTAGCTGCAGTCTTGCCTGCTGTTGCGGTTAGGGGAGTTTCGCCCTGTTGCGGGTAGGGTCGATTCTTTTCTCCGCTCGCTGCATACCATGCGACATGGTCTGTGCTTAGACCTCGTCTTCCCTACCCACCCGCGAGCCCTCTCTCTCCCGGTCTCTCCTCTTTCCTCCTCCCCGCCTGCCCGCACCCAAGGCGGGCCGCGGATCTTTTCCTTCCCGTCTTCCCATGAGATCCCTGTGTTGCTCTTGTTTTCTTACCTCTCCGGGGGACGATTTTCCCACATTCGCTCTCAACTAAGTTTATACTTGGTTGACCCATGGGGGGGCACGAGCCCCCCCCTCTCTCCACTCCTCCCCTGCCATTAGGGACAGGCCAGGATTTCGGAAATTTTTTTCGAAATTTGGGCTCATTTTTCGAGGACGTATTTCGTTCGAAATTTCGCGAAATTTGGGCCGTCTAAGAGACCAGGACACAATACCAAGGGGGGGGAGGGAAATACCGGATGGGGGGGCGGGAATTGCTGGTGCGAAGTGGGCCCGTGGCTAGACTGGAGCGCGAGAGCGGCCATGCCTAGCTCACGAGCCCAAGCCATGGTGGAGGACAGCGATAGCGAGCATGGGGCTGGCGCCCAAGTAAGGGCGACAGTATCCGCCTCCACAGCCACAGCCACCGCCTCGGCCACGATCTCGGCGCACCGACAGTGGCAGGAGTTCTTCACCGCGCGCAGCGCTGCTGGTGGACGGCAAACAAACCACTCCCTGCTACCAGCTTGGTCTCGAGCCGCCCGCATTGCCTTTGCTTTGTCACCCAATTCCGCGGCGTGTGAGCGAGTGTTTTCGTTATTGAAGTGCATGTTTGGAGATGCGCAAATGAATTCGTTGTCCGACCAGCTCCAGTGTGCATTGATGCTCCGGTACAACCAACGTGACACGTGAATGATGACATGTGAGGTCTGACTCGTGCCTTGCTTGTGCCTTGTGCTTTGTTCCTAAGAGTATTCAATCAATTCATGCATCACTAAGTGCGCCGTAGCCCGTAGCCGTGTAGCCGTAGGTAGTATAATAGTAATAAATAGGCCTAAGGCTCAAATTTTAATCTTCCCACTAGAAATGGGGCCGTTTTGAGAACCTCAAGCCTCTAGTGGAGGCGGACGACAGATCGGGCAAGCAGCAGCCGTTGCGCCAGCCCACGCATCCACCCCGCAGTCCGATCGATCCATGACGGTGCGTGCTCGTGTCTTGCGCGCCGTGGCCGCGCGGTTCCTTGTGACAACGTGCCTGTTGCATTGAGCGACTCGTCGAATCAACGCCAGCCTTCGCCTCGCCCTCCAGGAAAAGGCAGAATCCGTAGTATCGGAGACAAAGCCTATGCCAGAGATGTCCATTGGAGCTCAAATCGCTGTGGAGTTGCAGCGTAATCGGGAACTGACAGCAAAACTTTATCTTGCACGTGGCGAGATACCACCGAACGACAACGCGTGAGTGCATGTGCCTGCATGCCGTTTCACTGCGCAGGTACAACTACTGCCACATGGAAAGCTGACCCGTCCAGATTTGAATGCGCAGGAGTCAGCACTCGATGGTTGAGGAGCCCACGTCAGCACGTCCAAGACCATATGAAGTGTATGTGAATATGCCAGGTGTTGATAATTTGTTCACTGGGCTCGGCAAGCGAACGCCCACCGGAGGGTTCTTCACAAGCTGATGATGAATCACTCATGTTTTTCGCAATCTCCGTCATCACTCATGTTTTTTCGGTGATGATGGATGGATGCAGTGGTGGAACGGTAATCATCACCGCGCGATTCGTAGGGATAGTCGGAGTAACGTTGGCACTATGACTCGCTGTGGGCTGAGCTCCCGTCGTTCGTGCTTGAGCTGTTCGAGTCAGCCACCGCGAAGGCATCGCACATCGTGTGACGTGTGATGGGATGAGCGATCGTTGTTAGCCCGCGTTTTTGGCACCACGCAGCATGCTCCCTTACTTGTTCTAAGTACACCTCTGAAAGCGAGCTTTTGCAGGTTGTCTATTAAATGATCGAGAATGTATAATATCTAGTTGATTGATTTTGATTTTGAATGATAGGGCGGTCAAACAGGGGCTTTTTGTCTATTAAATGATCGAGAATGTATAATATCTAGTTGATTGATTTTGAATGATAGGGCGGTCAAACAGGGGCTTTTTAATGGAAATAGAGGTGGAGGATATTGGGTTGAAAAAAAAAAGGCGATACATCTGAGGGTCAGAATCAGAATATTTTTCTCATGAGAGGGGGCGAAGATTTCCCCCCGCCTTCCCCCCCTCGCAATCCGAAGTGGGAGCGTAGCAATGGCGACCGACCCACCGTGACAGGCCGACCTTCGCCGCGCTCCAACAAGAGCACGGCGGTGGTCAGCCCACCCTTGTCGCTGGTGTTCAGACTAATCAACTATCAGTAAAACTGATAGGGTCATGGGGGGCCCGTGCCCCCCTTCCTCCATCGCAGACACCCCCTGGGTGGGCCTGCACACTCAACCTCAGCCCCTGCCTGCTGACAGGGGCTGAGCTGACATCACTCTGGCCAGACCCTCGCCGAGCGCGCACCTTAAACACCTTACCCGCGCACTCCAAACGTGCACTCAAGCTAAAGAAACAGGACCTCAGCGCTTGAAACGTTGCTCGCGCATGTATGGGCCTATACTTGGCCGATGCCGATGCGCTGCACACTCGACCAAGGAGCGAACCTACACCGATCTCCAAGGGGAGATCGCGTGCGTGCCGCAGCTGTCGGAGCTGCCACGCCTGCGCTGGGTCTCTCCCTCTGTGCCGGGCAGGGAGGCGTTCCCGTACGCGCTTGACGCCGCGAGTGCCTGCCCCGAGTGTTGGGGTGGCGGAGAGGAGCGATGGGGCACGCTGGTGCCGCGCGAGCGTTGACACCCACCGGAGGTGTGTGGTGGATGTGGTGTGTGTGTGATGAGTGGAGAGGGGCTGTGGCTGCTGTGCATGTTGGTGTGGAAGGGCTGTGCATGACATTAACATGTGAGGTACAAATGGGAGGGGGCACAGGAGACGGAGAGACACGATCGGGGAGGGCACGTGCGGCCGAGGGCGAGACCGAGGGTTCGGCCTCGGGCAGCATGAGGACGGGCGTGACGAGCACGGAGAGCACAGGCAGACGAGAAGGGGACAGGAGCGCCCGAGCGGTGGCGCTGATCGCGAGACGAAAGAACAAAGGGGGGGGGGACACTCACGGGAAAAGTAAACACCGGGAAGGGAAAAGACGCGGGAAGAGAGAGGGATGAAACGGGGCCGGAAACTCAAGGAGGCACTCGGGGAGAGAACGGGGAAGGGGAGAGAGAGAGGGGGCGGGCCCAGTGGGCCGACGCGGGAAAAGGGGGTCGGAGCGTGACAACAAAGAACGAAAGGGGGACGGGGGGGGAAAGGAACCGATGGCGGGAGAAGGAACGCGATGCAAAGAGGGGGAACCGGGGCGAGGCGGCGAGGAGGGGGTCACGCGAAGGGGACCTAATGAACGGGGACGTGCGAGGGGGAACGGGCAACCCCCCCTACCCGCAACATGTGGTCTGTCTGTGCGTCGGTTGGCGCGTGCGTGTTGAACGGAGGTCAGCTGTGACACGGCAGTTGAGCGTACGTGCAAATGTTGGCTGTGGACTATTTTGCTATCTTTTTTGTTGTCTCCAGCGCCACGCTTGCGATGCACGCGCCGGACCCGCCAATGGGGCAGAAGGCCTCACCCGGATCTGCTCCCCCCCCCCATCGTTCATCTTCTTTCTCTTGTGCGTGTCTCCCACACCCGCTCCTATTCCTTACTTGCGCATCCGGCGAGATAGTGTGACACACAAGTTCTCTGCTCGAGCAAGCGGCATTAGCAAGATGTGTTAGCGAGATCGCCAAAAAAGAGGGAGGTAGGCGACTGAATTGCACAACGCCCTCAGCACACCTACTAGCAGCGATCAGTACTCGCGATTACGACCGAATTCATTTCGTGTTACTACGTTATGGCCGGACAGCAAGCAGCGCAGCATGACTACATCGGTACGTGCCACCCTCAGTCGAAAAGCAGCATGATGAGATTCAATAAATGACCGTCATCAACCACACGTCGCCACCAAGATCGTCAGCACATGGGTTGCTAGTCGATCAAATTCAAGGCCAGTTTCGGCCGTATATGACACCGCTGTTGGTTCTCACAACGGCTCAATGCGTTTCATCGTCAATAGCAAACACGCCACAATGCAGCCGATGAAGAGATTGCGGCAGCTTCAACTCTCCCAGCAGGATCACTCGAAGCCGTCGCAGACCAAATCCGGGCAGCCCGTCATGTAAAGTTCGGGTGTTGTCTAGTAAAAGAATGTCGCCGCGTCGCCAATGAAAGGCATACGTGTGGGATGCCAGTGCGCTGCCGAGGCGCTCTTGCTGCTTTCTGTTGAGAGAGTCACCCAGCGTCTGTTTTACGCAGGAGTGCGGCGGTGGATGACGCCATCGCCGAAAAGCTTGCGACGCGTCTAGCAAGAACAACCAGATGGCATCCAAGTGTCCTAGGAACGAGCGGAAGACGGGCCAACGTCGAGCTGCCAACCACAATGATCGATGGATTGCCCACTTTGGTCCATTGAAAAATCCTCGGCGCTTAAGACCTGCGAGAAGAGCTTCCCGAGCCGCCACACCACACTCACCAAAATTAAAGCAGATCGAAGTCTGGCGACGTCCAGTCCCTGAGGAGGATTGCAATACTGAAGGCTTCTGAAACTCTACAAGCTCATAGGCATCTGTGTCAGCAGGGTGTGGTTGCAAGCGCACGCCCCTCTGCGCATATTCTTCACGAAGCCGTTGGAGCGATGCGGGTCCATGTATGCCATACAGGGCCTTTAGATCTTCTCGCGAAACGACGCGCCGGATGCGGAAGGCACTCCGGGACAACTTGTGCTGCAATGCCTTGGGCAGATCATCAAAGACAGAAGCGCTATCGATCAAGCATGTATCCCCACCAAACCATGCCGGCCTGTGACACCAAAAGCACACATATCTTGGCATTTGCACAGCATAGTAATTCTCAGTGTGCGGCAGGACCTCGGAGGAGAGGTAGGCGCCAGTCTGTCGGAGTGAATTTGTTGGCCAAACGTACTCACAGCCCGGCTGGCCGAGCGGCCGGCGGCCGGCCTCCCTCGGAAAGTAATCGGAAAGAGGAGGCCATCCAAGCGCCAACATTGCGAGTTGAAAGTCCTGTTCGCTGCGCACAGCCCAGCCTCGGAGCAAAAGCACTCCGGCCTCCGCTAGAACCGTGCGGATTTCCGCCGAGTGTGCAGACAAGGCCTCCTTCAGGCCTCTCACACTGGCATCCTGCCTCCTCCCTGGCGATGCCACGGGCAGATCCTTCGGCGAGCGAGGCAGATGATCCCACTCGAGCATGCACTGAAGCCCTGGGCAGCGAGGCCCAAGCGGGTGGGTGCGACTGCCCGAGGTATGGCTCGGCGGCCACGGAGAGCAGTGCCGCGAGCCGCGACAAACGGTCAGTGTCCAAATATACTCTCATCGAGATATATTTTTAGGTCAGCCGTACTCTAGGGCCAAAGGCCAAGGAGGATGGAAAGTCCGTTTCTGTGAAACGTTTCTCGGCGCCCCCAGCGCCGACGCCCTGGGTCTGCCGGCCCAGGTGAGTGCGGAGAGCCGCTGGCGGTGGCGGCGGCCACAGAGCACGGTTCCAGCGCGCAGACCGCCACCTCGGGGGCGCTGAACATGATCGAGGTCACTTCTGAAGTTCCTGTGTACAAGCGCGACCTGAAGTTCTTGCATGATCAGCCGAAGCAGGTCGCCCGTACGCCAAAGCGGAAAGCAGTGGCAGAAGAGGCTAAGAAAGGCAGCGCTTTGGCCCTCCCCCCGATTCTGCCAGAGCGAATCAATGGGGACGCGCTAAAATTTCACGTCGAGAGAGCAAGACGCCATCTAGCTGAGGCTTATACGCGGGAAGAAGAGGAGTTGGATGAGATGCTGCGGCGCACCGACACAGAGCACAAGGAGTTTGTTCGTGATCTTGACACGTACTTTGAGGTACATGATATCGCCAGATGCCAGGGCAAGCAGCAGCTTCATCGCGAGTGGCATGAGAAGGTGTATAGCGTGATCCAAGGCCAGGTGAACGCGCAACTCGCGCAGCTCTCCTCTCGTGAGCTGAACAAACGGCGAAACGAACTCATGGAAACATACCTCAGCACATCTAATCAAAAGCCGCGAGGTATGTTTCGCGACATCATCATCCCGTCGGAATATGACCCCCTTGCCGTCCGCGATATGGTCATCAAGTATTCTTCTTCGTCCATCGTGGATCCGCTCAAACCAGAGGCGATGATTTCGCCACGGAGTGCTCTTACGTTTTCGAGGCGTAAAGCGGAATCGCCGTCCGTGCGCCCAATGCTCAATGTCACTCAATGGGGTAAACTAGACGCGACGCCTTGCCGAGACTTCAGTCCACGCAAGCGGTCGGATATGGTATTCGCCTCCAACCCTGCGTCAAGGCCTTCGCTGCATGGGCTTTTTGATGACTACGGCCACACTCCCACCTACCCCACTACCATGTGATCTTGCTACTCACAGCTTTCCTTCAATCAAGAGACTGATGTGGGGAGGGAGAAGGTGAGCGATGCGGCATCTCATCTAGCCGCCAATACTACGCACGACTCGCTAACACAACACGCCTCAAACGTCAACCGACAAGAGATAGACTGGTCCTATTACCCACCCCGGCCACCTCTCGGGGTGCTTGCATGTATGTATGTGATGTGCGACTGCCTAGCGCCCCGCGAGAGCCGGAGGTTGGTGAACCTGAGGTTCGCGCAGTCCATAACAATATCAAAAAAAAACCTTTTAAATTTCTCGCCTCACACGTGGCCCTGAAACATTCCCTCGTAGCCACGCCCCTTTCCCTTCCTCACCCTCATTCCCCGCCTTGCGGCAACTCCCCTCGTGCTCTACTTAGGGGCTCGGGTCATGTGGGGGTCTGAGCGGAGCGGGGTGCACCTGTCCTCAGCTGCGCGTTCTCATCTTCCTCCTGTGCTGCTGGGTGACCTGTTTCTTGCAGTGCTATTTTCGGTTCTTTTGTGTCCGCGTGTGTCCATGTTTGCCGTGGGTGAGCTCTGCTGATCGTTCGCACCTTTGGTTGGTCAATCAATGTAGGTTGTCTCTCCTTGCTTCTCGCTACGCGAGCCTTTCAGCGAGACCAAGCGCTGCCGCTACAAGGCTAGTGTTATCGCTCATTTGTCATTTGTAGCCTACCCTTTTCGTTTTCAATGAATACCGGGGCACTAAGTGCCAGCGTTCTCTTAAGTTTGGGCTTCCTCCCCTGGGCGGCTTTACATGTGCGCATCAAGCAGTGCTGCTGTGGCGGGGTGCGGCCCCTAACCAGTGTGGCAAACCTCACCAGCGTAGACTCCAAGACTGGGATGTAGTGGTATTCATATGACTCGAATGCGACTCTATAGAAGTCTCTTATTATGTATTTCCACGCTATCATGTATAACGCTTTTAGACTTTCGGGTGTGTTCGTACCGGGGTATGCGAATAGTCTGTCTTTCGTTTTTTGTGTGCGTGATCTCCCGGGAGAGGGAGTGTAGTTGTTGAGGGCGTCTATGGTCTCGAATACTTTCTTTGTCGCGGGACACCACGCTAGGTGGCACGAGTTTTCCGGGTGTCGGCGACACAGTCTACACACATCTGTCTGACTGTCTGCGAATCTGTTTCTGGTACCGATTCGCCTATGTGTGATATGTTTGAAGTGGAGGTGTTTATCCGTGTGTTTTAACAGTGGCATTGTATATAGCCTTGCTATATGCTTCCATTCTTCCTTGGTGACATTCAGTCGCTTTTCCCATGCTGTTCTCGCCGCTTGCGGGGCGTTGCTTCGTGTCGCTTTAAGAGCGGCCTTGGTGAGATCTGCGACTGTTATTGCGTCTAACGCGACTTTTCCTTTTAGTATGGCGTATTCGTCCGCCAAAGGGTACTCCATATATCTTGGGCCTTTAAATCCGCCCTCCCATCTGGCTAGCGGGTGGTAGTATTGGATCTCTCCCGCATTTGCTACGTTTCCGGTGCCGGCTATCTCTCCCAAGTAGTCGGTATCCGTATGTAGCCAGATGTTGTTTAATTTGCTGATGTATTTTTCGTCCTCGGAGACCCTGATTTCTTTGTTCTATAGCCCGGTCTCCAACTCTTGAGGCGGGGCTTTGTCGTCGGGTGTCTTTTTCTCCTTTGCGTCGGGGGGCGGGCGCTCCTGTGATTGCCCTATCACTCGCGTTGCGTGGCTAACGATTTCGTCCCATGGCTTGCCCAAATGAAGTGGCAAACGACCGGATCCTGATCATACAAAGTTAGGCCTAGGTCAGGGGCCTCCGTCTCTCCGCCTCTCCGCCTCGACGAACGAGCCTCAGCCGGAGGTCATAAACCCCAGCCGGAGACCACAAACAGCCTACATTGTCATTGCCAACGTTGTTTTTGTCATTGCGATTATTAATAGTCTAGGAACAAGTAATGGCACTCACACTCATGCGCTGGGCAAGGCGCCTGGGGAGTTATAATGGGAGCCGGGGGTTCGCGAGGGGGGAGATTTGAAGGGATGCATATGTGTATGTGTCTGTGCCATCACTTCAAGGCGTGCGGGCAAGTGCGCTGAGGGGTGTCGTGATAGTACCGGGCTAGTGGGAGTAGTGGTACTAACGCTCAGTTGTTTTATTTTGGCTACTAGTAGATTCAACATGTAATCTAGCCAAGCACCGGCCTGAAAGCTTCAGGCGTGATGGTTGCGATCGATTTCTGTGGGCAATCGTGTCGTGAATCACGATTGGACACTGGCTGCTTTGCGCTCATCACGAGCCAACTTTTAGAATTTTTGGGACACACAGATGGCCTCCAAGGCCATTCACGTTCGGAGACACACAGGTCGTGCCCGCCAAGCACGGGCCAGTCAATAGTTCGCCCGTTTCTATAGCACAACATCCCAACATGGAGCACCAAAAGAAGTTTTGTTTTCGCGTTGACGTGCTGAATTGACGGACAGCCTCGTGTTTTCGAGCGTCTCACGTTCGATTTCGAGGGACAACCCCTCCTTTTCGCTCGATGGTTCGACAGCCTCATATGGTAAGACTGGTTGGCTACCGAAATATTGTCATTTGGGCATGCTGGTGGTCATGTACTGTGCTCATATGTGTCTTGGACTGGTGAAATGAAGCCTAAAATTAGAATTACTATGGTTATAATTTGGCAAAACTATAATCTATTTGATCTTTTTCTCCTGCGGCGGCGCGCGATGGCGGCCGCAGCGATGGTCGCTGGCCTCGCCAGTGGCCTCGCACGCGGCCTGTGGCCGCTCTGGCGAGGGTCTGCGCGGCCAGGATGACGAATTGGGCTGGCCCATAGGGCCTGAGGGCAATGAGGAAGGATGCATGCCGGCGGCAGGCGCGGCGGAGGAGACGACTTCAGAGGTGCTGACGGGCTGAAGCCCGTCAGCAGAGGAAGGCGGGCAGGCGGGCTTGAGCGAGGGCGAGGACGGCGGCGAAAGCGACATGGAACGAGCGGCGAAAGGCGAGGGTGAGTGTGAGGAGGGCTGTGGTGGCAGGGGCTGGCGAGGTGAGGAGGGATTGTAAGGTCTGAGTGTTACGAGAGCGAGAGCGACGAGAGCGAGAGCGACGACGGATGACGACTGACGACAGGACGACGGACAACGACACCCAGGAAAACACCCCGACTCTCGCCCCACGACTTTCTCACATAACTCGACTGAAATCAAACCCAAACACTCCGATCAGACAACAACGGACGACGATCAAAGGGCGATCTGTCGGCGATCTTGTCTGGAACGGGAATCGCACCATAACGGAATCGAGGGGCAATCTTGCTACGCAGGATTCCAAGAGACCTACCAAATAAGACGAAAGGAGTGCGATGTGCCTAAGGGAGAGATGCGAAGAGGTCGCAAATTAAACCTGATTGCCCCCAGAAGCAGATAAAGAACCGCAGGGGAGATAGCAAATTAAACCTATTTGCGAGGCGCCTGGGAGGAAGAAAGGTGGGGAAACTTCCCTTCTCTTTCGAGAGAAAGAGAGAGGGCGCTCCACAACCCACGATCCCATGCATCCAAGCGAAGCTTTTGACCGAGAACGAGAACGAGAGAATTATAACGATAAATACCGAACGACGAAGAGAAGAGCGAAGCCTAACGAGTGTCGATTCGCGAATGCGACACCCCCCTGCTAGGATCGAGCGTCCCGCGAGGAAATGAAGAGAACCTAACGGACATCGGAGAGCTCCAAGCAAGCCACGAGAAAGGTAGAAGAGCAATCCTGAACGAGACCGAATGAGCCAAGAGCGAAGAGCGAATAAATCCGAAGAGCGAATGAAACAATAAATCTGAAGAGCGAATGAAACAATAACAATAAATCCGAAGAGCGAATGAAACAATGAATCCGAATGGATGGAGAGCCGCGCGCCAAACGTCGAACCAAGACGGAAGACGTGATGAGCGACGCACCGAGAAGTTACGAACAATCGAGGACCGATGAGAACGCGGAACGACGGGAATCGAGAATCGAGAACGAGAAACGAAGAACGCGGAACGACGAGAATCGAGAATCGAAGAACGAGAAACGAAGAACGCGGAACGACGAGAATCGAGAATCGACGATGAATCGAAGAACGAGAAACGAAGAACGCGGAACGACGAGAATCGAGAATCGAGAATCGAAGAACGAACGACGAACGACGAACGACGAACTATAAGAATAGTGCGCGACGATCGAAGAGACAGGAAGTACCACACCCGTCCGGACGATAAGGTGTAGAATCGGCGGCCGGCGCGGCAGACCGCAGGACTCAACGCTGCAACCCATCCTCTTCTCTCTTTTACGAGAGTTTTACCTGGATGTTTGGGCGGTGTGGCGGCACCCAAGTTACAACGCGGCGTCTCCTGTGCTCCAAGATATCAAAAGTCGAGCGACCAACGGCGAAAGGCGGCGAGATAGTACGATTGTACCGAGCACGTCACGCGCGAGCTAAACGACGAGGTACGGGGGTCTCCTGACAGAGCGCAGCGAAAGGGGAGGGAGATCCATCCTCCGTGGTCGAAAGGGGGGCGAGCCATACCTCTCTTCCCGCGGGGGGAACTATTCGGCGGCCGCGGGGGGAAAATTCGGCGACCGCGGGGGGGAACAGGAAAAGAATTCCCGTACGTTCCCGTACCGCGATCAAACGTAAACGACGGCGTTGATAGATATCGGAGGGGCGTGACAGTCGCGACTGTCAGAAGAACGCAGAGGGTGTATCGAGGAGAGAGACGAGGGTGCGATCCGATGGCGACAGGCGTGCGAGAGCCTCGGAGCGACAGCGAACGAAGGTAGGCGAGGCAAGGGCAGCGTGCGCAAATGCGTGGGAGCCAAACCACGGGGAACCGCGCGACGATCCCGACGAGTACCACCACTGCCCGAGGACGAAGACCGCGTGCTGCGGCCGCATCATTGGACCTGCAGGGTTGGCAACAGACGGGCGGGCTGAGACGGGCAAATGGGAGACATGAGCAATGGGGCCACTGTGCAAGGACGGTGCGAGACGAGGCGAGCGGCGCGGGGCCTGATGATCCAAGCCGGTGGTCTCGGATCCCACGGGAGCTTCGATCGCGTGCGACGTCGGCGGGGCTGAGACGGTCTGAGATTGTGATTCTGCAGCCCGCTTTCTCATCTGAGGCTTACGAAGAGGCGGGAAGGGGTGAGCATCATCATAGGCGGTGACGAGCGACTCGCAGCGGCGAAGCAATTCGGCTAGCGGCTCCCATGTGGCCGCAGCTTTCGCGTAACCACGCCACTTGACGAGATACTGCCTGGAATCACCTCGACCCTTGCGGTCAAGGAGTGAATCCACCAGATACTCATCTGTTTGGACAGGATCTTCATCTGTGAGGGTATAGTAGGGACGGAGGTTAGTCACATGCACCTCCTCGGAGAGGAGGCGATTTTCTTGGTCGCGTAGTCGGTAGCGGCCAGCGCCAAGCGCCTCGGCAATGCGGTATGGTCCGCTGTAGTGGTAGAGGAGCTTGTTGCGGTGTCCTGGAATTTTGCGAACCACCCTATCACCTGGAGCAAATTGGATAGGGGGAGAGTGAGTGCGTAGTGTGTCAGCGAGTGCGTCGGCTTGAGATTCTAAAGTTGCATCATAAGCTGCGGCCCACGCTGCCTTTAAGCGACAATGCATTTTCCAAGCGTACGAGCGAATTTCCTGAGGTAACTCGGGAGGTGGACCAGTGTCAGGTGGATCAGAAAGCTGGGCAGGCAGGCGAAGCTCACGGCCATAGAGCAAGGCAGCAGGCGACATGCGGGTAATGCGATTGGCTGAAGCGCGCATGCTCATTAGAAAGAACGGAAGATGATCGACCCAATGGCCGCCGCCTTCATCGGTAGCGCGAGCCATGTTGATCAACGTCTGTTGCGCTCGTTCCACCAGGCCCACACTCTCGTGATGATGAGGTGTGCTAGGCCGCAAGTCGGTGCCGGTGCGCTCGAGGATGACCGAGGTGAGTTGGCTAGCGAGGTTGCTGCCGGAGTCCGAGCGAAGTTGCCTTGGTACTCCGTGCCGAGAAACGACGTACGACATGAAGGCGTGAAGAGCGTCGGCACTCGAGGGGTCGCCGTTGTGAGGGGCCGCCTCGATCCAACGAGTGAGCGAGTCCACGAAAACGAGGAGCTTGTCGAAGCCTCGAGAGCCCTTGATGAAGTCGTGCGTGGGAGCCATCGACACGACGTCGCAAAAGACGATGTCGAACGGATAGGCGCCGACCTGCGGTCCCTTTGGGTCTGCGAGGTGGCGGAAGGGAGGCTTAGCTAAGGTGCACTCGTGACATTGGCGAACGTGCTCACAGACGTCTGCGTTCATGCCAGGCCAAAAATATCGGTCGCGTAAAAGGCGCGCCATCCGGTTGTCGCCGAGGTGGCACAGGTGGTCGTGAAAGGCTTCGAGGTAGGCACGGCGCATCGTCTTCGGCACGTAGAGGCAAAGCTTCTCGCCGTTTCTCGTCGGCACTCGTCGGTAGAGTAGTCCAGATCGCAACAGGCATCGAGAAGATTCGCGGCTAAGCCAACGCAAGCGACGATGGTCGAGGTCGGGGTTATGAGGAGCGGAAGAGAGAAAGCGGATGAGGTCGTAGCAGTCGGGGTCCTCGGCCTGTGCCTCCTTGAGCGCCTCGGCGTTGGGTGTACCGACGTCGAGGTAGGAGAGGTTGATAGAATCCCTGGTCGTAGAGGACATCCTGGACGACCGTTCGTCGGCTTGCAGACTGGATGCCGTTGTGGTACGAGAACGAGAGGCGGCGACGGCTGGCGGCTGACCATCCGATGCTGTGGTGGAGCAAGAGTTAGGGACGACGGCGGCTAGCAGCTGCCCACCCCCTGCTTAGGAGCGGACGTCTCCGACGTCCCATCGTCTGCTGCCACCAAGCGTGATACGCCATCAGCATCTTTGTGGTTCGCGCCTGGTTTGTGCTCGACGGTGAAGCGGTACTCAGACAACTTGAGCGCCCATCGCATCAGGCGCGACGCCGGCCCACCCTGGACGGTGTCCTTCATGGTGTGCAACCAACGGAGAGCTTGGTGATCAATGACGAGGCGGAAGTGCCGGCCCCAAAGGTACGGTCTCCAAGTACGAATACTTTCCAGGGCAGCGAGAAGCTCCACTTCGGTGGTGGTCCAGTGACGCTCCGCGGCGGTAAGGCGGCGACCGTAATACGCGACTACATGCTCATGCCCATGATCGTCAACTTGCGACAGAATGCCACCGATACCCAGGGTGCTGGCCGCGTCCGTTTTGACGATGAACTCCTTGTCGTGACGAGGTGCAGCTAACACTGGTGCGGACGTGATGAGGTCGATGAGGCGGCGGATCGCTGTCTGACACTCAGGTGACTGAGAGACGGTAGCCACATCGACGCCCGTACGAGTCAGGTCGGTGAGAGGGGCCGCAACGTGCGCGAAGCCCTTGATGAACCGACGGTAGTACGAACAAAGGCCGAGAAACGAGCGGACCTTCTCGAGCGAATTGATGTGACGCGGATCGATCGAGCGTACCGCCTCGACTTTCTTGGGGTCCATCTCGAGACCACGGCGAGAGACGACGTGCCCGAGGTACTCGCCCTTGATAGCGAACAAGATGCACTTGGAGGCCTTGCACGAGAGACCGGCCCAACGGAGACGCTCGAGAACGAGATCGAGACGGTGAAGCATCTGCTCGAATGAGGCGTCGACGCGTTCCTCTAGCGTGCTGCCTGTACCTGTCGACCAAATTCCGATGTCGTCCAGGTACGGCATGCAAATCTCCCACGCGAGGCCTTGGAGCACCGCGTCCATGAGACGACACATGTAGGACGGGCCGGATTGGACGCCGAACGGGAGGTAGTTGAACTCGTACTTCTGGCGGTGGGTACAGAACGCCGTGATGGGTTTGTCCTCCTCCTTGATAGGCAGACACCAGAAACCGGAGGCTAGGTCGAGCAGACAGAGAAAAAGAGAATCTCGAGAACCTTGGCCTCGGGATAGACGATCGATAGCTTCGACGAGAACGGAACAATCGACGGAATGCGCGTTGTACAACGGAGGGCATATTGGCGAATACCCCTCCGTCAACGAACGATTCCTCAAACGAGCTAGTCGGTATCGGTTGCCAACCCAATCGGGTTGGCGCGACCATCGTAGGCGGAGCGAGCCAAGGGCGAGCAGCGAGCGTGTAGGCCACCGTCCATCCGGAGGGGCTAACCTCGCTGGCACGGCCAAGGCAGCTTAACGGCGAGTTTC
Source organism: Isochrysis galbana (assembly GCA_018136815.1). Taxonomy (NCBI): domain Eukaryota; phylum Haptophyta; order Isochrysidales; family Isochrysidaceae; genus Isochrysis; species Isochrysis galbana. The sequence continues at coordinate 386,996 of CM030945.1, read as the reverse complement.
GAGGGAACAAATCGGCCAGTCCATCCAGGATTTGACTGGCGACAGCAGACGGGTCGGCAGCGACGCGGCTCAAGGCAAGAGTTAGCGTTGAGCGCTCGTAATCGAGAGCATTGAACGAATGATTCGAAGACGACGAGAGCGACGAAGGAGGTAGCGAACGAACGGCGAGAGAGAACGGGACTCCCGGAGTCGAATCGTCCCCACCACATATGAGCAGATGAGGGTGACTCCGGATAGATTGAACGACTGAAACGAAAACGCGAACTTCGGGAACGACGGCATCGCAACCTAGGGTAGCATCCCCAGGTTGGAACGACAACAAGAAGGCTTTGCTCAGCCGCCCGAGGGACGGCGAGCTCGTAGATCGGAGAGGCGAAACATTAGAGGTACGAAATGAAACGCGAACGGGAGTGACAGAAGTATCGAGAAGCGAAAGGGGTGGCGGTCCAGGCCGCCGAGGAATCGAGAAGTCAACAAAGCATATGGCGGCGGCCTCGCCTATTCCCTAACGGCGGTTGCGGCCGAGGACGACGAGACGACGAAGGTAGGCGCGGTGGGCGTCGGGAATCTCCGAGAGATGCGAAGAGGTCGCAAATTAAACCTGATTGCCCCCAGAAGCAGATAAAGAACCGCAGGGGAGATAGCAAATTAAACCTATTTGCGAGGCGCCTGGGAGGAAGAAAGGTGGGGAAACTTCCCTTCTCTTTCGAGAGAAAGAGAGAGGGCGCTCCACAACCCACGATCCCATGCATCCAAGCGAAGCTTTTGACCGAGAACGAGAACGAGAGAATTATAACGATAAATACCGAACGACGAAGAGAAGAGCGAAGCCTAACGAGTGTCGATTCGCGAATGCGACACAGGAGGCCAGCAGGCACCCCCTCCCACCATACTGAGGCGATGCCGCGCGTGATGGGCCAGCCCATCATGCGCAGCACCGTCATTTTGACGGCTCGCGGCCAGCCGCGCACTGCACGCGCGCGAGAGGCTGGCAGCAGATGCCAGCAGGGGCGAGGTGGAGGGCGCAGGCGACGCCGTGCGATCGCGCAGGGCTCTGTGCTGCCTGTTCTATGGTAACCGTGCCCGGGGAACGCACGCGCGCGTCGCACAGCGCGACCTGTGGTGCACTTTTGTGGTCG
>CM030945.1:317704-385757 GCA_018136815.1 Isochrysis galbana | reverse complement strand
ACGTCAATTTCGCACGAGCGCGAAAACGTTTTTGGGTCTGTGTGTCGAATGGCGTCGAAAATGTGCATATTTCTTATAAGATTCTGCCTAATATACCCATTTCCAGGGTAATTCCCTAAAAATCGCGTGATAAAACCTCAATCTTGACTTGGTGAATTTTCACCCTTAGAAGTTAAAAGGCGTGTTTGACCGCCCTATCAGTGGTCGGTTGGGTTAACCCCGACCCCTCGTCTATTTTGGTAAACGGGCATGTGGACATTTGATGGCTCAACTTCCTTCCGTCCCACAGTCGACGGATCGCGACCTGAACAGGGCCGACGAACTGCCCAACGACTCCAAACTTTCGCACGTTGTGGACGGTGAGCCACTTCCCCCCCAGAATCCTCGAAGGGGCCCACTCCTACATTCTACATTCTACAGATCGCATCTCTAGGCAGATGGGAGCCGTCTGCGGTGGCGAGCGGTGATGACGGCCGGGGGGCGGGGGGGCGAGGGGGCCGGGGGGGGCCGGGGGGCGGGGGGGGGGGGGGGGCGGGGGGGGGCCGGCGGGTGGCGCGGTCTTCCCCCCCCCCCGTCCCCTCCCCCCCCCCCCCCAGCAGCCTTCCCCCCCTTTTTCTTTCCCTCCACCCGGCCACTCGCGCGCTCCTATCTTCCCCCCCCCCCCCCCCGTCCCCTTCCCCTTCCCCCACCCCCCACATCCGCCCCCAAGCCCACCCTTCCTCCCCCCACCGCCCCCAACCCACTCCCAACCTCCTCCCAACGCCCAGTCTCCGACGCCCGCGGCTCGCGCTACGCCTCGGCACTCAAGGCTCGTCCCATAACCTCCGCTCGCCACATGTCCGAACCCCAAGCCTTCCCTGTCTCGCTTGAGTCCTCTCTCCTCTCAGACTCGCAGCCCGAGCAAGGATGGGTCCTCGAGCCTACCGAGTGGGATCTCGGCGGAGGTGAGCCAGCCCGCTTGCCAGGGATGCAGATACACGGGGCGTGAAGGAATTGGCCCGAAGGGCCAGTCGCGGCGCGAATCTGCTCTCTGGACATTGGGCCCTTAGAGAGACCCTATCCTCAATCCATCCGAGTCGTCCGGATCCGATGCCACAGTCTGCATGGCCCTCCCAGGCTCTTCGTCAACGCTGCTCATCAACAATGAGGACAGCGGACGATCGGGAACCGAAGTTGAGCACAACTTGGTCCCACATGGCGTCATCGGCGCAGAGTATCTCGCACTGAAGAAGTCGCAAACCATGTCATCCAAGTCGATGCTAGCTACTCCGCAGCGTGATCCGTGAGCGAGCTCACCCATGACCATGCGCACCCCTCATTCCGTCTTTGCTTGAAACATTTCCCGGCATGGTCGCGACAGGTACCATGGCAAGTGCGTCGATCCTCGCAGTGCCCGTGAGCCCGGGCGCGAGAGCTTCAACTTGATGGTATGTGGCCAGCTGAGGTGCCCGGATGGCGTATGCGCGCAAGCTGTATCTGATTTGTATTGATCAGGCGCGCAGTCCATCGTGGGCGAGGCTCATCGTCAGGCCATGCCCATGCTATTCAGGTTGTTGGCGAAGCTGGCCTTGGCAAGACCACACTCTTGGAGTCCTTCTTCAAGAGTTTTCGTGATGAGGATGCGACTTCAGCGTTGTTTGAGCGCAAGGAGACACAAAAGGTGGGCACACACGGCCACCTGCCTTCACCCAAACACATGTGCGGTGGCGGATTCTGCGACATCATGCAAGTAGGCGTGTGACGATTGCTCGTCTCGCTTGTTCTCATCAGGTGATCGAGACACGCCGCCTTCTGGAGGACGCGACGACTCGCCGCGACGCAGTTGAGCGTGAAATGAGGGCTGCTGCCGAGACGGGAAAATATGTCACCGCGCAGAAGAGGCAGGCTGAGATCAACCGCTTATCGAGTGAGATGGTCCGACTGGCAGAGGAGCTCAAGGTTTTGCGTGCAGCAGACGAGCGTCGTCGCGTGGAGCTCCACACCCTGCGTGAATCGGCAAGGGCGCTCAGAATGGAGATGAAGCGAGCGGCCGATGCGCTCGACTTCCAACTCGCGGCCGAGAAGCAAGTCGAAGCCCAGACGGTGCAGGCCGAGTGTGAGGCGCTCCAAGCTGCTCTTCGTGAGATGCGCCGCGACCCAGCGACTGGCAAGGCCGGCGGCTACGACGAGGAGGAAGGGGCTGCTGCGTCCAAGTCAGGCCTGACATCTGCCACGGTCCGCGTTTCCCCCTTTGATCCATTCGGCATCACCGTTGGCAAGAACGAGCTCATGGTGACCTTGATCGACACGCCTGGCTACGGAGACAATCTCAACACAGTCGAGTCATTCGAAGTCATCACGGCGCACGTCGAGAAGCTTTTCAAAGCGCAGCTACTCGCCGAGACATCGGCCACCACGCGCGATTACGACCGCTTGCGCAACGAGGATCCGCTCGTGCATTGCTGCCTATATTTCATCGCACCACACAGGCTCAAGCACATTGATGTGGCCTTCATGCGTCGCCTCCACAAATGGGTTAATATTGTGCCCATCATCGCAAAGTCGGATACCATGACCACCAAGGAGAAGGAGGAGTTCAAGCTACAGGTGCGCGAGACGCTCGCTCGCGAGGGCATCGAGCCGTACGCCTTCGACCCGACCTCAGTTCGTTCAATGGAACAGCAGGATCGCCAAGAATATAAGCCGCCGTGGGCGGTCATCGGCTCCACAGATGCCTACCTTGATGCGGGTGTCAATGTTTATCTACGCAAATACCCTTGGGGCAATGCGCTCTCCTCCGAGCCCTCTCACTCCGATCTGCCTGCGCTCCGTAACCTCATCATGTGGTCCGGACAATGGCAAGAGTTGAAGCACGCCTCACGCGCTAAGTATGAGCAGTGGCGTGTCAGCCGCTCGGTGGCATGGCGCTCATCTTTTGCCGCAACCAATCTGGCGCACTCTGCTGTTGTTAGCCTTAGCAGGCAAGTCACGAGGGTAAAGCGAGCGGGCATTACAGCGTGCTACGCCGCGGGCCTCGCCCCTAGCACGGTTGTTCGCTTTCTTCTGGTGATGCTGCTCCTCTTGGCGCCGCTCCCAGCGATTGCGGCTTACAAGTGGATCGTCTTCACAAACCCATCGGCGTCGCGGCAGGCTGAGCTAATGCGCGGTCTTGTAGACCAGATGGCAGCCGAGAAGGGCGCTGCCGTACAGGCATACGAGAAGCGCATCGCTGCGCTCTCGCAGCAGCTCAAGGCTGCGCAAGCCGCGGGCGAGACGACGGCGACGATGGAGCGGAAGGCGCAAAAAGATCGCGAGGCACTCGCCCGTTCCCTGCAGAGTGCCAATGAGCGGATTTCGAGCCTGCAATCGGATGCAACACGCATCACAGCGGAGAGGGCCGCGGCAGAGGAGAAGGCGGCCGCGTCCATAGCAGCTGCCCGTGCTGCTGCAGCCGCGGCACATGGTGGTCGGTGCTGGAGTGACGCAGCCTCGCACAATGTGCGCTCTATGCTTGAGTCAACGGCGAAGGCGTCGAGTTCAGTGCTTGATGCGGCTCAAGAGGCGGCCAAAGAGGTGAAGAGCGCAGGCCACCAGCTCGCCTACTGTCCGTGCAGCTTGGCGAGCTGCAGCTCATTTTTTCGCTTGTGTGACCCTTAGGTCTCTTCGCTAATCTCCAAGGATGTGCCCAAGGCAACACGTCGTGCAGGCGCCGCCGTTGGTCGGATTTTCGCTGAAATCAAAGAAAACACGAAAGTTGGCGACTTCAAGATGCATCCTATTGGCTGAGATGACGACCTTCCAGGCCTATCGCGAGCTCCATCTCCGTCATGGGGTCGGTTGTGGTTGGTCTTTGCCTCTTGCTCGCTGTCGCTGATTCATGGCCTCGCCTTGATCTCCGTGCTGCAAGACTGTTGCGGCACGTATCGTTGTATTTCGATGTAAGGCACGCAACGTCACAAATGCTACCGCCATGACGATAAATGTGCATTTATGGCTTTCTACGAGCTCATACAGCTGGCGCACGCGGCCAGACCGTTTGCCGCTTGCATCTAACACGATTTGCTTACATCAATGCAAGCATGGCATATGTACTTCTTGTTTCTTTGCGAATGAGCACGGAGTGTGGGCAAGCAAAATGGCGTCTTGTTCTCGTCTGTGGCTCTTACTGTTGGACTTGGATGGATGATGTGCACTAGTGTGCGCAGATGTTTGTTTCGCCCCTTCGTGCATTTCTCTTCTTGTCGTTGGATAGCTTGGGTGTCGGCGACCCATGTGCTCCCATGCGTACCACGTACCAAATATGAATTCTTCTCCCCCCACACGATACTATGGCATCCGCGATCGATCCTTTCATTTCTAATCAGCTTTCCCTTCTAGTTCCCCCCTCGCGTAGACCTTGCAACTCTCAGCGCCTATCCTACTAGCACGCCTGTTTTGCTCCTTAGCCGGTCTTGCCGGAGACTATCGCAAAAAACGATAGGAGCATGGAACGCACGCCGACTCCCTCCTCTCTGGCCGTCATGGCCGGTCGTCAGCACCCACTCTACCCCTACCCACCACTTACAGCCACACAAAACACAAGTCACCACTCCACCACTCCCATCGGCAAAGGTCACGTTAATTTTCGATGTCGGACCTTCAATCAACCCTTTGTGAACGACCTGTGCCACCCTTCGTGACCGGCTCCGGCTCCTGCCCGCCACCACCAGCTGCGTGCCGGCTGCGTGTGGCTGCGTGCGGTTCCGTCGAATATGGGACAGACTCAAGTTGAGCCATGCTAATGCCCAAAGTAGGTGACGGATTGAATGTTGCCACAAAGGTGCGGGACTTCTACCGTCCCCGCTCTGACACTTGTGACTTCCAATAACCCCCCCCTCCTCCGCGGCGACAGAAAGGAGGAAGGGTTGACGGAGGGAGGCGCGGCTGGGGAGGCCCCAGATGGAAAGACGGGCTCCACCTCATCCAAAGATGGATGCGGGTTAGCGGGCTTGGGGGTACGTTGGCGAGTGCGGACGGAGACGGGGCGGACATTGAGTTAGCGAATGGGAGCGTGGGCGTGGGGGATGTACTGGTGTTGTAGTTGCTTACGAAGAATGTAGAACTGGGACGAAAGTGAGGTGAGGACGAGAGCAACGAAGACGGGGAACGAGGGACGAGAGGCTACCAGGGCCGATCAGACGAAAGGATACCGTAAGACAACGGCAGGCACACCAGACTCATACCAACACTCTCCTCACTAACATATCTTCCCCACGAACTGACAGGGAGAGAACAAACAAGGAAGACAAGGAAGAGAATGCCGACAAGAGAGAGACGGGCGCGGGCCACCGGACCATATCTAAGCCCTTTACCCCTATCCCCCTAGTAGTGCACGGGGGGAATCGCCTGATGGCGGGGGGGAAAGGGCCGGGGGAGTGGGGGTGTAGAAAGTTTTGCTGCGTGAGTAGTGAGTAGAAAGTAGAAGGTCCACGGCCGCGTGTGCGGTGAGACTATTAAGAAATTTATTTAGTTGTGGGAGCGGTTGCACCGTTTCCCTTTGATGTTCATCGGGCATTTGCCCAATGGGAACCGAGTGCATGCGCCAAGGGCGTCCGGGTTGATGGTGTCGTGGAGGGTTTTCTTGGGCGGCGCCAATTGACGCTGTTGGACGTGTAGAAGGCGGGCTTCGCGCTCTTCGTCAGCCATCTGAAGGTTGGAGGTGGGGGTAGGAAGGTTAGGGTTAGGAGAGAGTGTGTTGGAGGGCTCGCTGCGGGACATGCTCCCTTCTTGATGTGACTGACCCGGCGCGAGGGCGTCGGGTTCGTGTTGCTTCCCATTTTGTTTGGTGGGTGAGATGATGTCTCTTGTGTGCGTGAGGATTGGCTTAGTCTCTTGTGTTGTGCAAGCCGGAGACGGCCGGCCCTTCGCTCGTGGTGAGGGAGGGGGTGGTGGCTGATTCTTGTGATTCTGATTGGGATGTTCCCTGGGGTCTGTCAGCCATTTCCAGCCCTTGATGCAGAGATTTGTGCGCTAGCTTGGCAGTTCTCCCCCAGGGGTTGGTATTGTGACTGGCCAGGCCTGTGCCTCGTGCTTGTGCACGGGGTCAGTCAGTGCCGCGGCTGTGTAGGGGCCCAGCCGTGAGGCTTTCCCTATGGGATGCGGCTTGGAGCCGTTTTGGTTCATTGGGTGGCTGGCCATTGCTGGCTGGGAGGAGATGAGGGTTGTGAGGGCCGTGCTAGCCATGACCATGGTGGACTTGATGGTGCTTGGCACTCCGGGGTCGGCACGGGACGAGTCTCGTGCGTACCTAGGTCAGTGGGGCGCCCTCTCGCGGGCGCTTCAGGTGCGCGGCGGCAATCAAGCATGGCCCGATCGTCCGGCGCGGCTGGGGTGGCGGCGGGAGAGGAGGGGAGCGGCGCGCGCTCCATGACCCTGTTGTTTTAACAAAAGTTGAGTGTGATTAGAAACAATGTTATTGATTTCCTCGGCACCCCGTCTTCCTCTTCTTTAGACGCTGCTGCGCGCTGCTTTCAGCACTTTCAGAACGCGCTGCGATTACGTCGTCAGTCGGATGAACTCCCCAATATTAAGGTCCTTTCTTGATAATGCTAGATTACGCATCGAAGCTCACTGGCGTATGGTTTCATACCGCGGTAGCTGTGTAACATCCCAACCATCTTCCGTCATGTCATTCAGTATGTCTACATCGTCGTACAAATCATTACCTACTGGCCGTGGCATTCCGAAGTAGTCCTCTATACGTCGTACTTCAGCCAATTTGTCTTTCTTCCGTCTCGTAAACTCATCGACGACAGGGTTGGTCCCTCGAAAGTAGAAGCGCGGATACATTTCATTCTGCTCACTGCTTATCCACTCATGAAGAAAAATAGTGCACACCGTGCGAGCGTCTGGAAGCCTTAAATAACACCTCACCAGGAGGAAGCTCCTTCAAGGTGGCGTTCCGTCTAAGGTCAAGGCGTACGGGCAGGTGCGCTGAGGGGTGTCGTGATAATACCGGGCTAGTGGGAGTAGTGGTACTAACGCTCAGTTAGTTTATTACGCTACTACTAGTATTATTATAGACGTCATGGCAGGGAATCGCGTTCATGCCCAGTACCCACAGCTCGAGGCGGCGATGCACCGCGCGACTGACATATCGGCTCGTGTGCAACCGCACGTAAACATTAGCAGCACCCGTGGAGCTGACACAAGCGCACCACGCCCCTACCCAAGTGACACGATGACACGACACGCCTACGTCCCACACCAAGTGACCGGTGGGCGAGAAAACCACGAGCCGCATGCACTCCAAGTCGTCATTGATCGGTGTTCATGACCAAAGCGACTCCCTGCAACACCCAATGCGAATCGTGCTCCGTCGTATCCACGTCCGCCTCCATCATCATGCCCACTCCCATCGCGTTGCGCCGCTGCTGAGTTATGTACATCGGCACACGAATGGTGCCCTGAAGTCGCAGCTTGGACAGCTCCACTGGGATGATCTGCATGATTGGCAGCTCTTGCACTAGCACCTTCGGGGGTTGGCGCACGAGCGCGCGCTTCTCCACGTCCCAAGCTGCGCCCTCAATGTACAGCCCCTCAACGAAGCAACCGTCCGCGGGCTTTGCCTCAATGTGCGATGCCGACGTGTGTCCGGTGACCTTGGTATACAAGGACGACTTGTCAAGCGGCCATCCGTACTTCCGGCAGGTAGTCTGCACGAGAGCGGCGGTGTACGTCTCAGGGATGGAAAGACCCGAGAGCCAGATCACCTTGGGCTCACCCGTCTCAACCCACTTGGCATACTGAGCCTGCCGGCGCAGGTGAAACACAACCCAAGAGCCGAGCATCTTATCCGTAGCCGGCGTCAGCTTGCGCCACATATCGGGCAGCTGTCCATTGAACAGATTGTTGCCCAAGCCGTCGAGCTCACTAGACATGGCGATCTCTCCCACGAGCGCCTTCTTGAGCGCTGCGAGCGATTTGCTCATCCGCGCGTTGAGCTTCTCCCATCGCTCAAGCTCTTGCACCAATACCACAAACACTGGCGAGAAACCGTCCGCCTCGAGCTCCTGGCGCAGCTTGTTGAGATCGAACGGCTTCGGTAACTTGGACTCAAGGTCAGATGCGATGGAGGCAATGTAGTCCTCGCGAGTAATGCCGCCACCGCCAGAGGCGGTGCGAGGTTGCAAGTCGAGCAGGTCGCGCCACAGCTTTTTCGACGAGTTCGTCAAGTAATCGATCTCAGCGTTGGGATGCAGGCCGAATACCTCAGGAGTCTGGGATTCGATGCCTGGCATTCCCTGAATGACCGCCACGCACGCGTCGCGCGACTGCTCCCTAGGGATGCTGTAATCAACGCCCTCATCGTGATAGAAATGAAACGGCTGGAATGAATCGAATAAGAAGTCCCCAAGGTACTCGTTCATATAAGTCGCAACCACCCGTCGGTCGCAGTTGTCAGTTACGCGTCCGCCATACATCACCTCACCTACCAAGTAGCGCAGTGTGTCCCAAGGAATTTGCGTGTCCCCGTTAATGTGCGCCTTCTCCAAATATGTGGACACCAGGCGGAGCGAGACCGCAAAGTCGGAGTCGTTGAAGTCGTAGCGCACGTTCCATCCAATCTTGCCGTATTTGCGCCGCTCCTGCACGACCGCGTGGAAGAACGCAAGCACAAACACGCATGGCCGGAAGGCCGGATGCGGGCAAGAGCTGAGCACCTCCTCTGACACCTTGGAGTAGGACGCCAGCATGTTCAGTCTTAGCCCGTTCGGCGGCTCGGTGACAACCTTGAGCGAGCGCTGCAAGATGCCAATCGGAAACTTGTCCGTCGGGTCCGTAGTCAACCAGAGCCGGAAATCGGCGTGCGGGTTATGCAATTGTTCGAGCAGTTTCTCCAACGTCTTCAGCCAGCTCGGCAGCAGATGGCAATTTTGCAGCATCACCCAATGGCCGCGCTGAGAGCCAACCTCAAGCATCGACTGCGCGACCGGACCCTGTCCTTGGCCGAGCGCCATGAATTTCATTTTAGGTCCACCCATACCCATCACGTTCGCCAATTTAAAAATGTCCGACGCCGGATCCGCGCCGGGCGAGAGCACGAAAATGACGGGAACAACGGGCTCGGACGCCTCATAGACAGCGTTATAATCGAGCACAGGCGGCTGCACATACTGCTCGCCCATGGCGCCAATCACGAATTTGGTGATCGACACGTAAATGCGGTCAACGCGGAAGCAGCGTAGCACCATCATCTTGGCGAGAGGCGAAAGCTTCTCGTCGTACCCCTGCGGCATTGGATGCGACTCGGGCGCTTCCAAGTCGTACCATGCACGCCATTCGCTCACTGCGCTGCGTATGTCGGAAGTAAGGTTCGAGAACTCGTCGCCGAGCGTAATCAGCCGCTGCATGTCATGCCACCCCTGCTCAGAAATGAAGCCGTCCCCTGGTGGTGCATCCTTCGCCTTCTCGAGTGAGAGATTGCCCTTCAAGAAGAAGTCCAGGTGGGTAACGTCAAGCTCACCCTCCCCGCGCATGATTTGCAGCGCCATCTGGAAGGAGAACATGAGCTTGTGAGTCTCGAAAATGCCACGACACGAGTATGAGTAGCAAGAGAGCGTCAGCGTGTTGATAATGTTCTCCAAGCGATTCTCAAGGATCCCGTCGGGATCTGCGCGCCGGAGCGCCTGCAGGAAGACCACCATATACAGCGCAAGCGAGAGCTCGTACATGTTGTTCAGGATGGAGAGCGACGCCATGACGAAGAAGAGGATGGAACCGCGTTTTGCGACGGGGCGATAGGCCTGGCACGTCACTGAAATTTCCGCCGAGGTGGTCTTCGCCTCCTCAAGCTTCTCCGAGATCTCAGTAGCCTTCATCTTTGTCTTTTCGAGGGTCTCAATCAGCTCCGTGTTATCTAGTATGTTGCCCGTCGAGTTGGCTAGTTCGTACAAAAGCGTGTCTTCGAGCTCCTTAAGCATGCCGGAGAGCTCAGACACCTCCTCAACCAAAGCGGCTTGCTGCTCGGCGAGGTCGGCGCGCTCAACTTTGACTGTCTCATTGAGCAGCTGGTCTTCAAGGCCTTGCAAAGTGACAGAGTAGTTGATGATCATCACCTTGCCAAACGTCTCAGGGCCATAGTGCGGGTTCGCAAGCTTCGAGGTAAGATACAGCCGGAAGGAATCGTCCCATTCAACGTCCTTATCGCCAATCTTGACCGTGCGTGAAGCACCATTGCGCACGATGTTCTTCTCTAGCACGGGGTCGATGATCGGGTCAATGTACTCGTCGACGCCTTCGAACAAATAAGAGAAGCCAAGGTTTACGCAGATTTCGAGGTGCTTCAGGAAGTCGGAGTCGTTGAAGGTGCAGACCTTGAGCGAAGATTTCGATTCCTTTTTCTTGATCCAGCTAACGGCCTGCTGCTGCGGGTCGATGCACAGCGGGTAGCGAGAGGACCGCGTGGTGAGGATACCATTTTGTATCGAAAGCTCGTCCTGTGGCAACCCCTCAGACGCCCACTTGGCAGTCTCGACTTCGGAAGTTAGCAGCGTCTCCAGCCGATACGGCTCGATGCACGGGATCTGCTTCTCGCGCACGTCCGGTTCCCAAGTATTAACCATCATGTTAGTACGAAATTCAAAGGAGAAGGCGCCAGTGTACGACAAGAACGCCGAGGCTAGGAGGCAGTCGCCTACGAGGAATTCTCGCGATGAGTGCAGTTTCTCCATGTCCGATGTCCAACGCTCACGCTCCGAGGATAGACCGGCGATGAGCTTGGAGGCAGCCGTCAGACGGCGCTCCATCAAGTCGGCTCGCTCCTGCAACTCTCGCTCCTCGGCGGAGCCAGCCTCAAATTTGACCTGCAGTTCTTGCAGCTGCTCGCCTAGTGCCTTCACTTCCGCTTGGATCTTGGCTAGATCCTTTTGCGCTTGTCGAAGCGTTTTCTCGGCATTCGCGACTGCCTGCCGCTTGGGATTGACGGTTTTGGCGACCCCATAATAATTCACAATCGCATACACCCACTTCAATAAACCGGCGCCGGCCTGTGAGATGTTCATCATGGCCTCTGGGGTAAAGTCGGCATTCTGGAAGTAGACTTTCACTTGCTTGATCTGCTTCTCAGTGAGACCATCCTTGTCGAATTCGACAAGAGACCTAAGGAAGTTGCCCTCACCCATGACCACCTTGGCTCCTTTCCAAGACACATCCTTCCCGCCCTTGAGGATGACGACGCAAAGCGCCACATTTTGCACAAGTTCGTGGGGCTTGGCAAATTGGCGCATTTCGGTGATGTCCTCCTTCTTTAGGTCATTGAGGGCCTTGGCCGCATCTTCCAGCGCTGGCAGTGCCTCCTCTAGCGCGGCCTCTGCCTCAGCCTTCTCCTCGGAGATCTGCGCTGCCATCACGTTGAGCTCCTTCTCCTTCGTGTTGGCCGCGGCTTGCTGTTCCTCAGCGACCTTGGTGTTGGCCGAAATTTCAACAAGCATCTCTTTGACTTGCTTCGATTTCACCTCGACCTCAGCTTGCGCGGCGACAAGCTTGATTTGCATTGCGTCCACCTCAGTCGCGGCCTGTACGAGTTTGGACAAGCCGCCGTCGAGACGCTGAATGAGCCCATCGATCTTACGCCGCTCGTCCTTGAGAACGGAGCGATAATTTGAGATGAAGTCCAGATAATTCTTGGGCGTCACATAGTTGTAGCGCTTGAGCTGCTGCAAGAATTCGTCCGATTGCCCGCGCACGTACTGATGCACCATCACCATGTGATCCACAATCGGCCTGCGCGAACTTTCAGGCAGATCCTCTTCAGCGAGGAAGACACCCGCGACAGACTCGAGTGCCTCCTCCGGCCAAGGAACAAACCAGTCAATGACGGTATTGTTCACCATGCCGGGGAAGGAGCGGCAGCGTACACGCAGTTGCTCGCCAACCGGCGACATGGCCAACACAACGTGTAAGTTGTCTCGGCACTTGCCAATGAAGTATTGCCAGATGGCTTCCTTCGTGTCAACGGCACCGCCCTTGTGCACCGCCTCGTCGCGAAAATTATTACAGATGCTATCGCGCTCGGAATCCTCGAAGAGCGCTGGCACCATCCCTGATGTTAGCATGTTGTTGATTAGCTCCAGGAAACCCTCCTCTGCCACATGACCATCGGTAAAAAGGAAGGCGGTGCCTTGCACTTGGAGCCTGCCGTAGAGCAGCTTTAAATCCTCGCGGAACAGCGCCTCATTGTAACCGCGAGTGAGGGTGATGGAGAAAACGTCGCAATTGGCGGTGTACGCCGCTAAACGAGTGATGGACTGCTTGCCCGAACCGCCGACCCCAACTAGGAGCGCGTTGCCACGCGGCAGGCGCATGAGCCGGTGCACGCGAACCAAGTGGCCAAGGCAGTCTTCAAAAAGCACAAGATTCATCGCTTTGTTGGACGTATTGTACTTCTCGAGGACCTCCTCCATAACCGGCTTCATCCGACCATAGTCTTCCATGTCCTCGTACAAGCGCAGGGTGTCACCGCCACCGCGTTCCTTCTCTTCCTCGATGATATTGTAGTTGAGCAAGTCGCCAAAGATGCAAGGATCGCGCAGTGCATTTTCAGCTTCGTTTGAAAAAGACGAGCGTAGCGCATCGCCGATCTTCTGAGTAACATAGGCTTTGTCGGAGTCGTCCACTAGACGGTCGTAGAAGATGCGATTTATCTCGTGGCGCAGGAGCCGAACAACCGACGCTGAATCTGCCATCTTGTCTGGCGTTGAAAGCATAACGCCCTCAGTGATGCGGGAGAGGTCACGCAAGTTGAAGATGTAGTGGAATTTGGCAGGTGTAGGCGGCAAAGCCTGCACGATCGCGTTGAAGACGTCGAACATGCACGTAGTGAGCTTCTCGGCAAAGCCGGGACCTTGAACTGATTTGTCGAAGGCGCCCGTATCAAAGAATGTGTGGAGGATTGACGCATATATCTGCTTAATGGACGATTCTGGTGGGAAGGCAATGAAGAAGACGTTGAAGAGCCGAACAAAACGCGGGTCGACATCATTCCGTCCAGGCACCATGGCACCGATGAATTGCATGTCCTTCATATACTTGATCGATAGGTCGCGGCCACGGTCATACAGGTAGCCGCGGTCGACCAGCAGCTTGAGGAGCGCGACCGGCTGCTGCGTTCCATATGTGTCCACCTTTGGCATGTTCAGGTCGTCCACGTAGACTATCAATTTCTTTCCAGCAGGTGGCCCGTATGTGTCCTTGGTGCGCTTTTCGAGTACATCCTCGATAGCCACCTGCACGTCTTTGGAAGAGGTCCTCGACGAGAAATTGATCGTGAGCGACGCACTCGTCGTCGGCTCGCGCGTGAGCAAGTACTTGGCGATGACCGTTGTTTTAGCGGTGCCCGAGTCGCCCACCAACAGGGCACAATTGCGCCCCTGCCCCTTGAGGCTCATGATGGAGTCGACGAGCCATGTCGAGCGCACAGTGTCGGCAGTAGGTACCATGATGGACGAGAACTTGCCATCAGCGGGCGGTACGTAGTCACTGACTTGGCCCAACCACGGCTTCCACACGCGCGACTCGACGTCGAACATATAGTCGTGCAAGGTCGGCAGGGCATTTGGCAATTGCCCGGTGCCCACGGAGTCGCCGCGATCAGCGAGAGGCAGCCCGGTGAGCTTCTTGAAAAACCGGTCGAATTCAAGCCGAGCTGACTGGACGAGTGCGCCGCCAATCGACCACGTGACGGAGAGAAAGAAGCAAGCCTCGATGACGGGCCTTTCACTGACGCCCCGCTCCTCAGTGAGCATGCTCGCAAGCATCTTGGTCAGCTGTTCGATCAAAGCCAAGCTCGTCATGGGGGTGACCTGACGTAGCGGCTCGATCATCTCCATTGACTTGCGGTCGACGATGCCCTCGCACACGAAGTCGATGCATTGGTCGAGGTACTGGTCGAACAAACTGCGCAGAATTTCCCTCTCGGCCTCGTTCTCGCGAGTATTCAACCATTTCCAAAGGAAGGGCTTCCAGCCGATATCCTTGGGGTCAACGTAGACCATGCCGCATCGTGAGATGGTCGCTGGTGAAGCATACTGGAGGTCGAAGACTTCAAAGAGCATGGAGCACGTCGGGAAGTTGAGGCGGATGCGTTCGCCATTCGGTAAAGTCAGCAACTTGTTGTCATCCATGACGGAGTTCATGTTCTCAACCCACAGCGCATCTACGTCGCCGTCGTACACGATATAACGACGCTCGTCCTTGCCTTCAGGAACAGGCTTGTTCATGTCACGGAAAATATTGGAGAGCAACCCGTCGGTCCAGTCGCGTGTGGCAGGGTCCAGCACACCATAGAGCTCGTCAATGTTGATGGATTTGGGGTTGATCACGAAGAGCTTGGTGGGCAGGTTTAGGCTCGACTGCGCCCGGGCTAGCGTGTTCAATGCAACCGTCTTGCCGCCCCCAGTCGGGCCGACTATCATGGTTGTGTGCCGTGTCATAAGCGTCTCATATAGTTGGATCACCTTATCGACCTGGATGTCCAACAATTGGTAGCCCGCCTCGCGAAGAGAGTTCTCGACCGCGTCGTTAAAGTCGGGATAGCGAACCCGCGGACAGTCGAGTCCAGGGAAAAGATCTCCAATCAGCCCGCGGAAGAGCGGGACGTCGGCATAGACGAATTTGGGCATGTTCATGTCACGCAGTGCGCGCATCAAGATGGTGGATTCGTCGAATTCGGGCGATGCACGCTTCAAGCCGCCGGCCATTACAAGAACCGACTTGAGCGCACGCAGTTTGAAATCGTAGTGGTACTGTTTGGACAGTTGTGCCTCTGCGAGGGCGTAGAGCACGGTCATCTTCTTGGCTAGCATCTTAGCCTGGCCAAAGCCCTCCGACATCAACATGTTTTCGCAAATCATCGCAAGGTCGGGTGTCACCATAACAACAGGGCGGAAGAGAGCCTTCAAGTTGTCAGGCAGTTCGGTACGTCCAGCATAGCCAGGATTCATCGTGATGAAGATGCCAATCGTCGATACAAGGTTTATCTCGCGTCCCTCGAAGGTGAAGCGCTTAAGGCCATCGCCAAGCGCAGTTTGGATCGTCTTGATTTGAGCCGAGACGACCGACAGCACCTCGACGGGGATGCGGTTGAATTCGTCGAAGCAGCCCCATGCGCCCGTCTGCACAAGACCCGAGAAGATGGAGCCCATTGCCTTAAAGTCGAGGCCCTCGCCGCAGCAGAAGACCTTGCACTGCAGGGCCATCGCCTTCGACAGATCTTTGACGGTCTCAGTCTTCCCTGTACCTGCAGGCCCGGCCGGCGCGCATCCTAGTCGATAGTGCAGAGCCTGGGTGCAAGTCATATAACACCGGTCCGTGAGCGGTGTGATGACAAGTCGGCCGTTGAGGCCTTGATACTCGTAGCCGAACAAGAACTGGCCTGAACATTGGCGAATGAGCACGTCATCTGCCGATCGATCCCAGTAGAAGCGCAGCTGAGACTCCCACGCGAATTCACGCTCATCGAGCACGGAATCGCGCACGAACTTGTCGATGATATCACGCGCATGGACGTCGATGATTACGAGGGTATTGATGCGCTTTGTCACGGTCTTAGTGAGGTTAGGGTCGCGGATCGCGACGATGAGGTCATGCAATTGCGAGTGGTTCTTCGTGGCAAAGTTCTTCATCCCCATCTTGTCACCCTTTCGCACCTTGTCGAAGACGTCGTTCACCTCGAACGTCCACCAGATTTGGGCGCCCGTGTTAACGACCATGCCAAGCTCCTTCTTCAACCACTCAATCCGATCCGTCTTGGGGTAATTGAAGGTTGCGTTCTTCATTATGCGGTGGAGCGTCTCGATCATTTCGGCCTCGATTCCGGACAGCCATGTCTCGACGGCTCCTTCCGTGGGGCGTACAGTATTGAAAGAGAATGATTCCTTTTCTGACGACACCATTCCGAGGACTTTCGAGCCTCCACGATCGAAAGTCAGAGCGGCCGTATTATCAAAGAGTTTGAGCATGTGCTCTTGTACGGCAGTCGGGTCGGAAGTGCCGAGGATTTGTAGGAGCTCGTCATCGGAGAGGAAGTAGAAGCGGGGGAATGCCGTGCGCTTGGTCTCAAGGTAATCCGATAGTGACTTCTGACATGCCTCGAGCTGCGAGAAGAGCGAGGAGAGCGCATCGAGCCGGCCGTCGGCCATACAAGCTTCTAAAACATTGGGTTTCTTGGCGGTCTCATCCATGATCTTCTTGAAGGTCAAGTGGATGCGATCGAAACGCTTTGCCTCCTCCGGCAGCTGTAGACGGATATCCTCCGAGCCGATGAAGATTGCCTCGAGATACATCCACTTGGACTGCACCTTCATCCACACCTCGATCACTTCTGAGATGGTCGACATGGCCCGCTCCCACTTGGTGGTTTCCAAAGTAAAAGGAGCCACAAACTTGGAGGACATCATCGAGGAGAGATTCATGGTCTGGTCTTCGAGTGTCTGTGAGATCTCTTCCGTCGAGCGAAGCACCAAGCCGCGCTCCTGCGTTCCCTTGAAGTATTTGACGACGGAGAACTCCATGGCCTTCCACGTGTTCGCGATTTCTTTGATGCCACGTTCAATGTTGAGTTCCTTCACTGCCCCCGATACAATCTCGTTGATCTCGGGTTCAAAGCGGTCCAGATTCATCTCAAAGAGCTGCCCTAAAGAAAATTTACGCGGGTCCATATCGAATTGCACACCTGTCTTATCCATAAGGGTAGTCCAATGGCGCGGACGAAGCGCCTCGTTCTTTAGCAGGCCGATGAGCGGGAGGGATTGGGTGAAACCGGTGACAACTTCCTCCACCTTGCGAAACGGACGGAGCTCTTTCTGCGCTCGAGGCATCCGTCGCAAGCGGCCCTCGAACTCCTCCATGCCGCGCTGAAGCACGCCAATGTCAAGCTCGGACCAAAGAGTTGATGACCACTCAGCGCGGGCGTCGCGCATGTCGCGGTACGTGTCGTAGATGACGGTTAGGTCGCGCAGTGTCGCCTCGACTTCGGACAGCTCGGGATATCCCTGGATGGGCAGATTGAAGAGCTTCTGGGCGGTGCCAAGCTCCTCGCGCTGCTTGAGATTTTGGCCCAACACGACGGTATACTTTTCCACTAGCTCGAGGCCATCGTCGAGCTCGACCCCGCCCGCACCGGGGCCACGTTGTTGGAATTCCTCGTGCATCGCGACGACCGACTTTTGGAACTCGGATACTTGTGCCGCGGTCACCAAAGTGAACTCTTTCTTCACAGCAGAGAGTGACCGGTCTCGCACCCTAGCTTTCCAGCACAGCGACTCCCAGCTGGTGCGTAGCCCGTCGACTATGGTGGCCTCGTCTTCTGGCACTTCATACCCGTACATGCGCAAGGTGCGATAGCGCTCCTCGAGCTCAGTGTACTGGAGCTCAATTTCCATGTTGCGTGCGGCGATGTCCGTGATGAGATTAAGGATGAACTTCAAGTCTTCGAGCGTGTCCGGATTGCGCTCAAGCGAATTACCATAGTCGACGATGAGCTCATGCATATCAATTAAATCCTGGCGTGTCATGTCGTTCATGAGCTTTGTGATGCCGGAGATCCACGATTGTGCATGATGCTCGATCGACTCAAGCAATGGCCCGACCGAGATGCGCATGAAATCCACCTCGAGCTCGGTGTCCATGGCGCGTGCATCGACGACGACCTTCGAGTACGACTGCAGTCGCGAGTCAAACATGACGCAGGTGGGCGCCTTTTGTTCGAATTTCGCGAGGTGCTGCACCTTGTCTACCTTCCAAAGCTGATCGTACTTGCGGTATTGATCGAGCTGTTTGTTGACGCGACCAAATGTGCGTTCAAAGGCACGCGTAGTGATGGCGGCGAGCCCGCGGACCTCAGGGTTCGCCGAGACGTCGGAGAAGTACGAGAAGATGACAGGCTCCTCCTCATCGCCATGGGTTTGCGGTGGCGTCTCCAAGCAAGAACCGTGCATCCAGCGAACAAAGGAGCGGGTAGATTCCACGATGGAGCGCACGAGCTTGGACAGGAGCTTGTTGACTTCGCCGAGGGGGGGCGAAACAACCACCTCGGGAGCGGCAAGGATAGCGCTCACGCGGAAGAGAGGCGGTCGGGCGGCGCCGGCGGCATCCGATGATGTGAGAGCTTGGCGCGGCGATAACAGTTCCAGCAGCCGCGACAACGACTTGGTCACCATCTTGTTCAACGCGGTAAAGATCTCGCGCTCCCAGTGAGCGTAGTAATGTGCCAGTGCGGGCGAGGCACCCGAATTAGTGTTAACAACCATCTCCTCCACCTTGATGAGCAGCGGGCCTATTTGGTGATACTGGCGAATGAGCTCGTCAATCTGTGATTGCCGGTGCTTTTCGGCGTCGTCATAGAGCTCCGAGAGCTCAGGGATCTCGCCATCCTGCTCGGGTAGGCGGATGAGCTCAGTGTTGCTGATGGCGGAAACGACGCCGCCAATAATACCCGCGTTTTTGGCCACTGTCTTGACGACGGCATTGAAGCGCGCGATCGACTTCATGCATGAGTCGGTGAATTCGGGGATCGAGAGCGAGTTCCAGTTGAGGAGAGTGAAGCCCTTGTCCATACTCGCGCGCATCTCGGCAATGCTCGAGGCGAGCAGCTCGAGCTCTACCGGCGACAGCGGCTCCAAGACAGCGTTGTACGCCGAGAGCATCGTTTGCAGCGAATCGACGTAGCCATGGTACTTGGCTTCCTGAAGTGTCACGTTGAGTGCCGTCTCGGGCACCGCGAAGCCCATCCGATCGAGGTATTTCGACTCGCGCACTAGCACGGAGAGGTCAGAGTGAAAGTTGACCTTGATGATCGCGCCGCGTGCGAGCGCTTCCGTAGCTTCCTCAGCGGGGACCTCCGCGCCGTCCAGTTCGGCCACAAAAATAGGCGCTTTGAGCAGGGCCATAGCGCGCACGTTGACGCCAGCGCTCCACTCTTCGAAGAGGCGCTGCTCGTACTTGCGAATCTCCTTGGCGACAGCCACGAACTTCTTTGATACCGTCTGGCCCTCCTCTGTGCTCTCGAGCTCGGCCATGGGTTTGATACGCGCGATGGTCCGCCGGATACGAAGGAAGAGCGTGTGAGCCCAATTGATCGCTCCCGCGATTGGCGGCTGGTTTTTACAGAGCGGGGGGGCATGCTGATGTGTCTTGAAGAGAGTGTGGACAGCTTCAATCTCGGCGTCGTACTGCTGGATGATGTCCATCGTCTTGGACTCCATGAGCTTCTGCCCCGCAGCATTGGAGTCTTGGATCTCCTTGAACTTCTGGAGCAGATTATACGTGTCCTCAGCCGAGCGGAGTTTGTGGAACGAGTCGTCCATGAAACGCTTCACCATATCCTCGATGTTGGCGACATTGTCGCGGAACTTGGCCATTGCCGCCTCCCATGAGGTGGAGTAGCGCCGATCAAACACGTCAAAAGGGGCCGACTCAAGCGGTGCGACCGCAGCCTCGACGCGCGCAGTGACCTCGTTGATTCCCGCTGCATTCCCCGTGACCGCTTTGAGCTCGGGGCCGAGCATAGAGCGCATGTCGCGCAACATCTCCGCCACTGTTAGTAAATCAGCGCAGCGCGCCGACATGTATCGAGTGCGCGCAAAGAGTTTGTGCCGGTCAAACTCCCAGCGATTGTCGCGGCCGGAGTCCTCGATCCGCGCTCGCATCTCCATGTAAGAGCGCTCCCATTTGTCCAGCACCGCCTTGGCCTCGGTAATCAACTTAATTGCCGACGAGAGATTGTCGCGAAAGAGAGTTCGCACGTGCACCATGCCCGAGACCGTGTTGGCAATTTCCCATGCGATCCGTGCCATCAAAGGCTCCATCCGGTGGTCTTCCTTGTAGTGTCTAGATATGACCCACACCATGCGCAGCGCTGACATCAATGAGGGAAGCGTGTCGAGTATCTGCAGGAGCGTCCCGTGGGTGATATTCTTGAAGTGGCGCTCGAGGGTCGTCAAGAACTTGACGTTGTCCTTGGCCTCGACGTAGCGCTTCTCCAATTCGCCAAATTGGAAATGGAACCCAGGCAAGAGCTGCGAGTCGCAACGCTCGAGCACCTCCAGCATGCGGCGCGAGTTGGGCGTGTTGAGCTGTTCGCACAGGGTGGAGAGGGCGGCCGCACGAGACCGCCAAAACTCAATCTCGGCAAGAGGCCCGTTGCCGACGGGAACCTTCTTCATCTGCGTCTCTAGAGCTGCCGCGATGGTCGGCGTCCAATCTTCTAGTGCCACTTCGAGCTGCGCGACGAGATTCTCGTCCTCTGCTGCTGACACGGGGTCGTCAATTTCCACCTGCAATAGCGGGGGCGATCAAAATGAGGGGGGAAGGAGCACGCCGTGCACGGCCAAGGCGCACGCCGCCATGGGCGTGAGCCCCGTGGGCAGCCCACACAACCGTAGAGCAGATGGAAGCGGATAGAAGCCAAAGTGCGCGGGAACGCGCACCTGCGGCACATTGAGCCGCACGTCGCCCGTGAGCTGCTGGATCGCGTGCGTGATTTGCGACGCGAATTTCTGAACATTGGAGACAAACTCCGACTGGTGGCTGGAAATCCCGCTGCCCTCAGCGCCAGCTTCGTCCGACACCATGGGTGGACGCTGTGCTGAGAGGAGCGGTACGTAAACCTCGTCCACCACCTGCTCCAGTACGGAGAGCGATCCACCACACACCACGCCATGGTCGAGCGCAATATTCATCGCTGCGTCAAGCTCGTCGTCGTCTCCTGATGCCTCAATGGGCTCATTCACCATAAGCGTAAAGTAGACGAGACTGCCCTTGCACGCCGCGTTCGGAAGGTCGGCAGGCACACACACATGCAGCTGCAGCAGCTCCGAGGGCTCCAGTGGTGGTAGGTCGCGTTTGGCTGGGACAGGCGGCAGATCGGGAGATGGAGCGCTCTCCGTGGCCGCATCTTCCTCGGCAGTAGCCTCTTGCGTGACCACCTCCGCTGACTCGCCATCTTCCTCGCCCTCATCTGCCGGTGCCTCGCCGTCCTCCTGCTCCACCTCGCCCGACGCCGTCTCGCTACCCTCCGCCGCCCCCTGAGCAGGCTCGGCGTCTGGCTCCGGTTCCAGCTCCGTCTCCAGTTCTGGTTCCGCCTCCGGCTCTAGCACCGCGGTCTTTCCAGCGAGGAGCCTGGCGAGGCTCTCCTCCATCTGCGTCGCGTAGAAGAGAACCGTCGGGTTGACGCCTTCCATCTCGTTGTGGACCAGCCGGTGGAGCAGGTGACGCGCGGCTGCTTCGTCGAGCAGCCGCTCAAACGCGATGTCCGGCGCGTGGAGGCCGGCGGTGACCTTGCGCGCGAGCCATGCGATGCGTCGGTCCATCTGGCAGGCCGAGCGCACCGCCGCTCTCCCGTGAGGCCTCCGCCTCTCTCCCTCTCTCCCGACCTCCCTCCCCCCCTCTCTCTCCCTCCTCTCTCCCTCGCTCTCTCTTTCTCTCTTCACTCTCTTACTCTCGCGCGCGCCGTTCGAGCCTCACCCCTCGTCTCCTCCTCTCCTCTCCCCCCCTGCACGAGCGGCGTTGCAGTTGGGCCGAGAGAGGAGGGGCGCACAACAGCAACAGCCTCACAGCCACACAGAGAGAGTTTTGTTTTAAAACGTGCCCCTATCTACTGGGACACTCTTGTGGCTCTTCTACTTCTAGCAGATAGGTAAGCCTCTTCTAGATTGCGGATGAGTTCCTGCTCCAGCTCGTCCGTCCCCTCTGTCTATGGTCTCTCTTTCCTGATTTGTCATGCCTTGATTGAGCATCATGGCACAAAGTTTGGTTCGCGCATTGCATGCCCTTGTTGTATTCCTGCCCATCTGAAGGCTGTAGGCATGAATATTCGTGTAAGGTGCGCGCTCACAATTACAATTGAACAGTTCCCCGTGTTGCCGCTGACGCACAAGGCACACAGATTCGGATTCCCCATGGTCTCAAGTCCAGGTTTGCAGATTTTGGTCTCGAAATTTGCGATTTCGAATTTTGTTTTGCTATTACTATAATTGTTGGCTCGTTTAAGGTAATAAACCGGCATGACTTCGACTTCTCGTTCTGCAGTCGCTCTGCGAGACTCTCTCTCTCTCTCTCTCTCTCTCTCTCTCTCCGCCCGCCTCTCCTCGGCCGACGGCAGGAAGATTCGTCCAAAACATTCTCCGGTCCCAAGATATCTCGTGGGGGGTCTCTCCGCGCTCCGCGAGGGAAAGGACGCGATCTCGCTCCGAGATTGGCCTCGCGCCCTCCCACGCTGCCCCGCCGTGCCCTCGGTCCCTCGCCCCCCCCGCGGCAGGTTCTTTCCCTCGGCGTGCCGTCCGTCGCCTCCGGCCCTCTTCTCTTACCTTCTCTCGATGTCATCAAATGTTCCATGGCGGTCGCCGCCGTGACGCCGCCGGCGACTACTTCCAAGTCCACCAAGACCGCCAAGGTTGCTAAGGCTGTCTCTAATCCCGCGGACACTACGGCTTCGATGGTCGCCGCCGTCCAAGCGGCGGTGGCCGAGGCATTAAAATCGCAAAACAACAACTCGAACCGCAAGGCGACTGGCGCTGACAATCGTCGGGCTCCGCCTCCGCCTACGAATTACTCCGCATCGTCTCCGCTACCCGACGCACTTCTTGACCGTCCCCTCGGCAAAAGCACGTCTTCTCGTCGCCAATGTGATCCCCCTCCGAACGGCCTTGGGCTTCCGGCCGATTCGGGCCTCTCGGAATGGGATCCAGGTAGCTGGTCTCGAGCGCGAGCCCGCTTCTGGCAAATTTCTCGTTACGCGGGTCACCCACCTTTGTGCTGAGCTCACGAAGATGAGTCAACAAGTCCAAGCTCCCCTCTGTCGCATGTCTGCGCGTTGCTGAGTTGCCCTGGTGCCGACGCCTGGCCGTCCGTCCAGGTGTGGTTAGTTTTCGCCCCGTTTGCTTTAGTTTGTGTGGCTCTGTGCCCTCGAGCTTTTTGTAGCAACTTCGGTGAGGCCCACCGTGTTCCCAAGCGAGTCCCCCCGAGTTCCCGAGCGATGGGAAATGCTGAGAACCACCCTATATACTCTAGGTTTTTCTCTTCTTTCTTTCACTCTTCTTCTTTCTTCTTCTTTCTTCCTCTGTTTCTTTCTACTGTCTACTTTTTTTTTCTTTACGGACAAAAAATTCCGTCCTAGAAACTAGGACCACGTCCTAGAAAATTCTTGGATTTCTAGGACTCTGCCGATCATGCCTCCATTAAAGCCTATGGTGAGCTTATGAGACATCCCATCACCTGAAGCAAACCATCTCCACATCCCATTCAACCTTAGCTCTCCCCATGACCAACTCTGCGGAGCTTGTCTTTGCTTACTTTTGCTACCACATTCAGCATGCGGTGCTGCACTCGGGCGTCCGCTCGCACCAGAGGAGTTTTATTTTAGACCTTTTGGAGCAGTAGGCTAGCGGATTGGACACTTAGATGACAAAACCAAGCTTGGTGGTCACTGAAGGTCTCGAAGAGGGCAGTCAAAGCAACATTTCATCTCCTGGGGACCATGGGTAGAAGAGCTCCCCATTGGGTGGTATCAGCCATTTCTCCCGTTTCTAGGACAAGCAGCAATTCCGACCAGGTGCCCCGCAAACGCGTCACAAAACTTGGTGTTGCTGAGGGAATGGTGCCTAGGTACACTTGGAACATTTAATGAGGACATGCATGTGGTAACTCAATAGCCACGGTTTGGGACAAAATATCACGGTATGCTCATGCTCTCACCTAGCAAAGTCCGTCCTAGTTTCTAGGACTGGTCCTAGAAAGCTGGGTACCTTTATCCGTTTACTGTTATTTCTTTTTGCCTCTGAGACATCGCGAATGCGAATGCGACATCATTGCTTCTTGGATCGTTTTTTTGGGTGGCGCCATGCGTTTGCGCTGTTCGCGCTCGAGGCGCTCTGTAGAGGGGGTTCGGGGGGGGGGGGGGGTCGGGGGGGCAGGTAAGGGGGGTCCCTGGGGAATCCTTGGACACCCAGGAGGCAGGAGGGGTGGAAAATAGTGAAAGCGTGAGTGACCGGCCTACTGTTATGAATAAAACTTTTTATCTCATTCTTTACTTATATAAACAAAAAATAAACCCATACTTTTATAATTAAAATAAAAATTGACGGAACGCGCGACTTTACGTCGACTTTGCGTGAGGACCTCCCGCTAGCTAGTGCCTTCTATCTGGGTTTGGGAGGACATTCTTAATAATAGTAGTATAAGTATAAGTATAAAAATTCAAACCCGTTGTATATTTCATCTTAATTTAAATGACGACCCATACTCTACGGGATATGTAAAAATAAAAATTGTTCGCAGCATCTTCATGGTCTTCGGTCAGCGACGGAACGCGACCTAACATCCACCTTGGGCTACCTAACTACTAACTTGTAACTAATGGCTAATGGCTACCCAGCGCACCACCTTCACCCTTTTTTCACCTGCACCTGCATGCAGCTGCATGCAGCTGCCCTGCAGCTTCACCCATATTCCCAGCATATTCCCACAGTTGCAAAAATTTCATACCAGAGCTCTACTATTATTAACTAGGCAGACCCGAGGAGCGGGGTGGGCATCGCCATGCGCGAGAACGCGAGAACTCATCGTCCTTCGTTTCCTCCGGTCCAACGACCGCTGCTGTGCCTCAACGGCCTCTGCTAGCTTGCGGAAGGGGAGGGACTGCCGCCGCCGCCGCCGCGATGGTGCTGCTCCACGTCAAGCGCTCGGACAAGGAAAGCTTCCTATACGAGGTGCCTTCGGCGACCGAGGTTGACGTAGTGGTGAGGGACGTTGTCGCCATACACAACCTCCGCTCCAAGGTCGGCAGGCTTGCCGATGCTGCAGAGGGGCTCGCGGCACACGGGCCAATGAAGCCGCCTGAGCAGCAAGGACTCGACGACGACACGCCGCTGCTCGAGGACTATGACGTGAAGACGGGCACGGTGGCCGACCGTGCCAAGCCGGTGCGCAACGAGAACTACCGCCCCGACCCCACTGAGAAACGCACAGGCAATGCGCCGCCTGAGGACATCGCTGCGGTCATCACACGCACAGTGGACGACGCGAAGGCTCTCATTTCGGAGAGGCAGGTCGCGATGAAGGTGGTTGCCAGCACAAAGGCTTTGGAGGACGCAATCAACAACATCAAGGGCGCTGTGATGATCGCGTATCCGATGGGGCTCCCGGATTATGACCCGGTGCGTCAGATTTTGGAAGACCGCGAGTCACTCGAGGGGGCGGCCCAGCTGCAGGTGCTCGAAGAAGCCAATTCTTCGCTGTGGTGCTTCAACAAGGAGCTGGTGCGGGAAAAGCTCCTGTCGGAGTATGTGGGTAAGAATGAAAAGACCAAAGTTGTAGCGAAGCTGCAGAAGAAGGGCGCTGGTGCACCGCAGAGAGAGCCAGTGGTGAGCCATCCTGCCTATCCCGATCCATGTGCATTTGCCTATCTTTCCGCAATGCCAGACCTGGCACGCCTGTCCAGGGCACAGTGCCATCCCTGCCCACCTCCTGCTCTTCGGCATAAGCAATATGAGGCCGCTCGACCGCAGCACGTGAAACTCCTTTTCCACCGTACTCATTTGCTTGGCCCTTCACCCCTAGGTGTCTGAGGAGGAACAAAAGGCAATGATCGCTTTCTATCACAAGAAGCAGCAGGAGGCCGAAAAGCTAGCAGCCGAGGATGACGACGCCTATCTGCACTCGTCGTGGGCTGATCCTAAAGCGCTCAAGGCAGCCTTCACAGGTATTGGCAACGTCTCTTGGCGTGCAGGGGGAAAGTGAGCCATGGGCTATTTGATGTTGTGATGGACCACTGCCAGTATGATGTCTAGTCACATAGTTTTGGTGGCCTAAGATGAAGGGCTGCTGCTGCGAGAACATGCAGGGAGTAGTGCATTCTTGGTCGCGGTGCTACCCTTATTGTTTCGGTTGAGGTCGGTCGTTGGTTGCGAGGACCGGACGGCCCGACGGAAGGTCTCGGGAGCTATGAAGAAGGACGGAGGGGGGGGGGGGGAGGTCGCAGGTGATGGCTAGGACACAAGTGATAGGAGATGCTTGCGGATGCAATGAGCGCAACGCGCCCGCCTGGGAGAGATCACACCTCATACTCAGTGTTGCGGTATACTAATCTTATGATTGGTGGCCATGGAGGGGGGCCTCGCGCCCCCCCCCCCCCACTCTCTCGACTCCCCTCATGGGGGGCGAGAACCATCCACCTCACCCCCCTGCGCTGCCTCTTGGCATGCAGGGGGGATTCACCGAGACTCTCCCAGAGAGCTGGGTGTCGCATTCGCGAATCGACACTCGTTAGGCTTCGCTCTTCTCTTCGTCGTTCGGTATTTATCGTTATAATTCTCTCGTTCTCGTTCTCGGTCAAAAGCTTCGCTTGGATGCATGGGATCGTGGGTTGTGGAGCGCCCTCTCTCTTCCTCTCGAAAGAGAAGGGAAGTTTCCCCACCTTTCTTCCTCCCAGGCGCCTCGCAGATAGGTTTAATTTGCTATCTCCCCTGCGGTTCTTTATCTGCTTCTGGGGGCAATCAGGTTTAATTTGCGACCTCTTCGCATCTCCCCCTTAGGCACATCGCACTCCTTTCGTCTTATTTGGTAGGTCTCTTGGAATCCTGCGTAGCAAGATTGCCCCTCGATTCCGTTATGGTGCGATTCCCGTTCCAGACAAGATCGCCGACAGATCGCCCTTTGATCGTCGTCCGTTGTTGTCTGATCGGAGTGTTTGGCGTCCGACCGACGCGTCTATGAAGGTGCCTCGCACGCAGCGCCCTACGTCTGAGGGCGGCGTATGGACCACAGCCACCGGCTGTGCCTACTGTGCTTTCCGCCCCGCTCCTCCCGATCACGATACGTCTCGCCCCGACCACCCCGACAATTGGCGATATGGGACGGGCGATGGAGCCTCAGCCCAAGCGGAGGTCTCGCCGCGCCCTGTCGCCGAGGAAGCCGAAGTTCCGCCTCAGCCAGAAGCGGAGGAGGAAGAGCAGGAAGGGCAGGGCAGGAGGAAGGGCAGGAGGAAGGGCAGGAGGAAGGGGGCAGGAGGAAGGGCAGGAGGAAGGGGGCAGGAGGAAGGGGGCAGGAGGAAGGGGGCAGGAGGAAGGGGGCAGGAGGAAGGGCAGGTCCTTCCGCACTTTTCGCCAAGAAGGAACGGCGTGCAGAAAAAGTTGTTATGCTGCATGATGAGTGGCAATCACACTTTGTTCCGCCCGTCCTCCGCGCATCTAATGTTAAACAACTACAATACAACTGTGGACATTTGATCGCTCAATTCGACTGATGTCCCACTATTGACGGAACGACACCTGAGTCACCCCCATCTGCTCATGTGCGGCGGGGACGATTCGACTCCGGGAGTCCCGTTCTCTCTCGCCGTTCGTTCGCTACCTCCTTCGTCGCTCTCGTCGTCCTCGAATCATTCGTTCAATGCTCTTGATTACGAGCGCTCAACGCTAACTCTTGCCTTGAGCCCCGTCGCTGCCGATCCGTCTGCTGTAGCCAGTCAAATCTTGGATGGACTGGCCAATTCGTTCCCTCGAAACTCGCCGTTAAGCTGCCTTGGCCGTGCCAGCGAGGTTAGCCCCTCCGGATGGACGGTGGCCTACACCCTCGCTGTTCGCCGTTGGCTCGCGCCGCCTACGATGGTCGCGCCCACCCGATTGGGTTGGCGACCGATACCGACTAGCTCGTCTGATGAGTCGTTCGCTGACAGAGGTGTATTCGCCAACATACCCTCCGTCGTACAACGCGCACTCCGTCGATTGTTCCGTGCTCAGCCTGCTCTATTCTCGTCCGAATCTCTTCTGGCTGCCGCGTCCCGTTCTTTTCAGACGGCTCGCACATTGGCCGCCGCGTCTCCGTCGATCCCGGTCACTCGCAATCCCGTATACGTTTCTGCTGTCGTTCCGCCTTGCCAAGTTTCAGCGCGCTTGACTCTGGTTCAAGCCGCTGAAGACTTGCTCGTTCATCTCACGCGCACTCCTCGCCCTCGCTCAAGCCCGCCTGCCCGCCTTCCTCTGCTGACGGGCTTCAGCCCGTCATCGTCTCCGAAGCCGTCTCCTCAGCCGCGCCTGCCGCCGGCTTGCCACCTTCCTCATTGCCCTCAGGCCCTAAGGGCCATCCCAATTCGTCACTGGGTCTTGATCGCCCGCCCTGGCCCACGCTGGCCTGCTTGTTGCTCTGACCAACCCCTCCTCCCCCTAGGCCCCCCTGATCGGGAGCCCCCAGCCAGCTCCAGCCGACCTGCAGGGGCGCGAGAGCCAACGAGGGAGAGGCAGGAGGGGCCAGGGCCATGCCCCAGCCTCACCTGCCCCCTGAGCTGTGCTCCCAGGCCCCCTGCAAGCCTCCTGGGGACCTGGAGGGGGGCCGCAAGCGCGCGCCATGGCCAGAGCCGCAGGGAAGAGAGGAGGAAGAGGGAAGAGGGTGTCGAGTCAGTCGAGCGTAGCCGGAGGGCTCTGAGCCACTCCGTCCCTTGAGACTTGCCCCACGGACAAGCACACGCTTGTTTCGACAGTTTGAAGACAACCCTCGCTCACTTGCACGCCCTCGCCGCGCCTCGCCGCCCATTGCGCCGCGCACGAGCCCGTTCATGTGCTTGTGCGCATGCCCGGCTGCACACCACCTGCTGCCCGACACCACCACCGGCCTGATGATGGAGCTCGGCGCGCGGACGCGGAAGAGAACCGCCGTCTCGGCGCTTTGGGGGGGGGGGGGGGGGGGAGCTGCCGAGGGGGGGAGACTGTCCGCAAGGGGGGGGGGGGGGGATTCTGCGGAGGGGGGAGAGACTGTCCGCGCGACGGGCCACGGGGGCGGGGGAAGGAAATCTACGGAGGGGGGGGGGAGGAAATCTGCGGAGGGGGGGGGGGGGAGGAAATCTGCGGGGGGGGGGGGGGGGAAATCTGCAATCTGCGGAGGGGGGGAAAGAAATCTGAGCGCGAGGGCGAGGTGCCCATTTCTGCCACCAACCTTCGCCATTTCTTACCGACGAATCTTCGAATTTCGAGACGAAAATCGGCGAACCAGGACTTGACCCCAGGGAGAATTCGAATCTGCATGCCTTGCGTGACCACGACGAACATAGAAGACGGAATACAAATAACGAAGAAGGCTCGTGCTCATAATGCTCATATCGAAATATTCACGCCAAAGCAGGCCTCAGGCTTGAATACAACATAGTACATAGTACATAGTACATGGTACCGGGCTAGTGGGAGTAGTGGTACTAACGCTCAGTTATTTTATCATTATGTAAATCGCTGGCCCCACGGTGTAAGGCCTCCTGGTCCCAATCGATGCAATTCTGGGCTCCAGGGCGATCAGTCTAAAAATTTGAATTTTGGGGGGGACTTAGACTTAGAGTATTAATACTCTCATAGAGCTAAGAAGAATGAATGGAGCGAGAGGAACGCGAGAACGCGAGGCGTCGCGAGGGCCCGCCTGGGCCGATTCCCCCCCCCCCCCCCCCTGCCGGCATGTCCGACGGCTTCCCCGCGCCGGCGCCCGAGCCGTTCGAGCTGACGCTGCCCGCCTCACGGCACACGCTGCGCGGCGTGCGCTACCGTGGCAGCTCATCCGCCCGCCGCTGGATCCTACTCCACGGATGGCTCGACAACGCCGGCTCGTTCGAGCGGCTCGTGCCTCGGCTGTTCGCGGAGGGCATCGCCGACGACGTTGCGGCCCTTGACATGTCAGGGCACGGGCGCTCGGCGCACCGCGGGAACGCGTATCATGCAGTCGACTTTGCAAGTGAGGTGCTCTTTACCGCCAGCCAACTCTATGGTGCCGATGCCTCTTTCTCACTCCTGGGGCACTCCCTGGGTGCTGGAGTCGCACTCATTGCTGCCGGTGGCGCGCCTGAGCGCGTGTCCAGGCTCGTGATGCTTGAGGGCTTCGGCTTACATCACAAGGGGAGCTTGACGGCAGCTGAACAATTTGCCCGCGCGAATAACAAGCTGCCATCGGGACGGCTGACCACGTTCGCCAGCGTGGAGGACGCTTGCCAGCGGCGTGCAGAGCGCAACGTGGTGCCGGACCCCTATTTCACGGTTGACTCTGCACGCGATCTCGCCAAGCGGGGCGTTCGCGAGGCTCCTGGCGGTGGATACAGCTGGTCAACTGATCCATGGCTTTTGCTGCCGACACCACTGTACATGCACAAGGAGTGCCAGCTTTCCTTTGCGCAGCATGTTGCGGCGCCGACGCTTGTGCTCCTTACACGCGACGGCGTCGCCAAGTCGATCCTCAACACAGGCCCCATCTCGCGGTTAGGATTGACGAATTCGCTGGTCATCATGGGCACTACGGTCGCGCACACTGCAGCAGCACTGGGCCTCAGGCTGGCGCCGCCCCTATTGGCCTACCTGGGTCTTATGGGCCCCGCAGCAAGGCTAACCTCAGTTCTCCGCCGTGCTACATTCCGGTTGGACGTGGTATCCACTGCTTGCCAAAGACTCAGCGCGATTCGCAATCGCACGATTATCACCCTCGACAGCGGGGGGCACCATCCCCACATTGCGAATCCGGCTAAGATTGCAGACGTCGTCGCCCGATGGGTGGGCCGAAGCAACGGCGGGGGCACGCGGACAAGTTGAGCGCCTGCAGCCACACCAAGATGGATGGCCTGGACTACTCACTTCTTCTGCAATCCAGCACATCGGAGGAGATCAAATCCGCGCCCGTTCTGGACCTATGTGCCACGGGTGGCGGGCTTAGAGAGTGGCCGTCCGAAAAATTAATTTGAAACATTCAGCACAGAGTATGTAGTATGTACAACGCCTCCCGGAGTAAATTGTATTCATTTGTGTGGGTGCCACCAAGCGACCCCTTGGCGATTGACCGCCCTAGCATCGTCAGGGCACGCAACGCGGCCAGGGGGCCGTGGCCCTCTGTGGCCTGTGGGGGGTGGGGGGGGGGAGGGGGGCCGTGCTTACGATTCTTTGCGATTTGCTTGAGAGGAGGGCTTCGTCAACTCCGCCGCATGCAGAGATGGAGATCGAGTATATTTGTAGACGGGGCGGCCGTTGGTTCACACCTTTGCCCCTCTCGCCTCCCATCGATCGCCGTGATGGAATGCCTGCGCGGTACAGTTGAAAAGCGAAGGCGTAGAGAGTAAACCTCTCCTCTCCTCTCCTCCATTTGCGGGGCTGGCTTCTTCTCATCCGGCGGGCCGGGGAGAGAGAGGTCAACGGCTCGCTTCTCCGAGGAAGAGATGATGAGGGCCTATTTACTGAATAGATACCTCCCTCTTTCGCTCGTCTCTCTCTCTCGTCTCCTCTTCTCTCGGAGGATGCGCACCACATGCGGGTAACGATACATATCTCTCATAGTGATTGGCGGCAAGATGAGGTTTCACCTCCTTCTCCGCCGTCTTGCCTCTCTCTCTCTTGCTCGTCTCGTCTCCTCTTCTCGGAGAGATGAGGATGATGGCCTATTCAACAGATCTTGTGGGGCTTTTCCACCTCCCTCCTCTCTGCTGTCTCTCTCGGCTCTCTCGGCTCTCTCCTCTTCGAGGAGAGGAGAGGAGCTCTCTTCTGCGTCTTCTTGTGTTCCGAGGCTGAGGGCGATGGCATCGGACTCTCTGATGAAACGGCTCCTCTCTCCTCTCTTCTCCTCGATCCTCATCTCTCCTCCCTCCCTCCCTCCCTCTCTCTCTCTCTCTCTCTCCTCTCCTCTCTTCTTTCTGGGCTGCTGCTCCACCTCTCAAGGCGTGAATCCCTTAGATAAAGAAGAGAGAGAAAGAGATCTATTCTCGTCCATGGCCAGCCACCCCAGAAGATCGGAAGAAGAGACAGTTTGGGCCGGCGTGTGTGGCGAGCAAGGCGGGAAAGACTGAGAGGACGAGAGAGGGGGGGGGGGGGGGGGGAGTAGACGGGGGGGGAGGGAGGAAGGGGGAGAGAGAGAGAGAGAGAGAGAGAGAGAGGAGAGAGGCCGCTGAGATCCGACAGCGACGTCTCCTCCGGGAGAGACGTAAGAGAAAAGCAGATCACAGGCGGACTATTCATTGGTGTAGTGTCGTCGCCTTCTGTGTGTCTGTCACTCTCTCTCTGTCTCTCTCTCCCTCTCTCTCTCTTTATCTCTCTCTCCCTCTCTCTCTCTCTCTCCCTCCCTCTCTCTCTCTCTCTCTCTCTCTCTCTCTCTCTCTCTCTCTCTCTCTCTCTCTCTCTCTCTCTCTCTCTCTCTCTCTCTCTCTCTCTCTCTCTCTCTCTCCCTCTCTCGCTCTCCCCTCTCTCTCTTCTCTCTCTCTTCTCTCTCTCCCCCCCTCCCCCCCCTCTCTCTCGCGATGGTGTCGGCCTCGCAGCCGTTGCCCGCGCTCACTCTGCTCGCGCTGACGTGCGCAGCGGAAGGGGCGGTGTACCTTCACTCGCCGCGTGGCTCCAACAACAAGCTGAACGAGCCGTCCAACTCCGTGGCCAACCCGCAGCGCCTGTTTGACTCTCAGAACGCCGAGCGGGGCGGCTACCAGGTGGAAGCCCTGCCTCTCTCTTCTCTCTCCCCCCCCCCTCCCCTCTCACGGCTGTTTCTCTCTCTTTCCTTCTCTCCCCCCCTCCCTCCCTCGCTCTCTCCCTCCCTCTCCCTCTCTCTCTCCCCCCCCCCCTTCCTCTCACGGCTGTTTCTCTCTCTTTCCTTCTCTCCCTCCTTCCCTCCCTCCCTTCCTCTTCCAGCTTTGCCCCCCTCTTCCTAGTCTCTCACGCTCTCGCTCTCCCTTTCTGCCCATCCCCTTCTCCGTCCCTCTCTCGCTCGCTCTCGTTCTCCTTTCATGCCCACCCCCCCCTCTACCTCCATCCTTCCCTCCCACCCTATCTCTATCCTCTCCTCTCCTCTCCTCTCCTCTCCTCTGTCACTGTTTCCTTCCATGCCTTTCTCAGCATTCGCTTGCCTTCCCGGCCCGCACTCCCCCCCACCCCCACCCACCCACCCATGCACCACACTTTCTCCTCCCGACGCTCCCGCTGCTTTCGCCACCCCGCCTTCCCTTGCTGTGCCTCTGCTTGTTTCAACTCGCACAAACGCGGAGTGGTGTGCGAGTTGAGGAGTTAGGGGGGGGTTAATCGAGTGTATCAGCCGCTCTCCTCTTTCCTCTTTCTCGCACACCCTTCCTTCCCTCCTGGCCTCTGCCTGCGCGCCTCTTTGTCTGGCAGCATGCCGAGCGGGAAGGCTACCTGGTAGGTGTGTGGGGGGTGCCTTCTCTGCTTTTCCTAGCCCTTCGAGTCGATGCGCCCCTTTCCCCGGAGGCGGATATCCCACCCTGATACCCTTCCTTCTAAGGCCGCGACCCTTGTTTGAGCCCGCCCCCGGCCGCCTTCTCACACACCTTCCTACGGATGCCCCATACCAAATCCAAATCAATCCCGCGGCACAGGTGGGCGATGCCTGCTCTCCCACCTGCTCTGACGGCATGGGATTCTACGACGCCAACGCGGATGGGGCGGGCAAAGGGCAGATGTACTTCTACGAGGGTTCGAGCCTCGAGATTCAGTGGACGATGGCCCACGGCTGTGGCCACGCCAATCCGTCAGTACACTGTAACGTCGTGCTGCAGTACATGTGCGAGGACTCGGCCGCAGGTCTACGCGACGGGAGCACCACGGAGCGGGTGCCCATGACGCAGACTGCTGCGGACGATGCCAAATACGGCCTTCATGAGCCACTTCGGTACTATGAGGACTGCGCCATGCGCTCGCGCAACAAGGGTCTCTACGTTGCTGACCAAGAACTTGCCGGTGTGCACGCGACGCCACACTTGACAGATCTGCGTACTTGTCACCCTGCCGTCGCACAGCTTACCGATGTGCTGCCACCCCCACCTCGCAGGAGATGTTGCCATCTACACGAGGCAGAATCCGAGTGGCACACGTAGCGGCTTTGAGTGCGCTGAGGAGCGCGATTATTACCCGTGAGCGCCCGCCATCAATATCCCCGTCGAAGCATGGCTCGCTCCCTCCCACCGCGCTCGCTGGCTTCCCCTTCCCCGCCTCACTGTTGCCCCCGCCTTGTGGCGCGCATTAGGTACTGGCATCCCACGCCGTGGCGCGACATTGCCATCCTCACCGATGACACGGGCAGGTGCAACAATTATCTGTGGAACTCGCAAAACGTGCGCGACTACGGCCATTGCTGCGACAAGGTGCACCTGCAGGACACGGGCAAGTGCCGGCAGCTGAACCGCACCGCCTTTGGCGATCGCGGGCCCAACAACTTCGCTGCCTGCGAGGCTGACCACCAGAAGGGCACGTGGGTCGAGTCGGGCAAGTGGGGCATAGACCCGCCACTCTGCAAGGTCGCACCATACACGCGCGACAACCAGCTGACGAACACCGTCAGCCCGTATGGTGTATACGAGTCGCAGGAGCTGCATCCGACGCAGTTTGTCTGGAAGGTGCCGGGCGACGTCCTCGACGAGATGGGCGCGGAGGAGGCCACCTGCGTGATGCGCATCCGGTACAACGTCTCCTCAGGAGATTACGACAACTGGAAGACGACCAGCCTCTTTAATGGTGACAACGCAAAGCTGCCCACCAACCCCACGGCCGACTTCATCGGCTTCAGCCACGATTCTGACGTCTCGACCGACTTCTCGCTCAAGCTAAGCGTCGACTCCTCAAAGGTGGGCCACACATTTGAGGACCGCTCGCACACGTTCCTCATCCGACGCAAGCCCAGTTCGGGCGAGTGCAAGGGCGCGTCCATCCACAATCTCAACGTCAAGGGGCGGCGCGGTGACGCGGTGCAGGTCTACCCGTCGGTCCCGTACGACTTCAGCCCTAGCGAGCTTGCGGTATGGGAGGGCGACTGCGTGCACTTCCAGTGGACTGGCTCTGACGCCAACCCGCTGGAGAATACAGGCAACGGGCGGAATATGACTGACCGCACCAACCTCGTCGAGGTGGTCCAGGCGGATTCCAACGTGCCTGCACGGCACGGTTTTGCCGAGATCACAAGCGGCTCCGACACACACACCCGTTACACTAGCATGTTCGCTGACGAGGCCACCGTGCGGCGCATGGCCTACCTCAACCAGGAGCTCGACTGCGTCTCGGCCGACAACTGCGTCCCCTCACTTGCGTGCGACAATAGCGACTTTGTCGACCACTCCATCGCCAACTGCATGGTGCTCAACGCGGCGCCAGCCTACTTTGACGGCGGCCTCATCCGGCTCGACCGCCCCGGCGTCTACGCCTTCATCTCCACCCGCAACAACGCCTTTGGGGTGCAGACGCAAAAGGGACTCCTCATTGTTCAGGCGTGGAAGCTCAGCTTCATCATCGGCGGCAGCATTGGCGGCTTTGTACTCATTGTCCTCATCGTCCTCCTCCTTCGTTGGTGGATTGGCGCCAACGCCGAGGCCGGCAAAGCCCAGGGCCCCCTCTCCCAGGGCTTCCTCTACGGCACCAACGCCTGCTTCGACCTGCTCGAGAATTCGGTCCTCTTCCGACACCCCTACACTATCGCCCTCCTCATCGCGTGCTGCGCCCTCTGGGCTGTCGGCTACTGGCAGGCACTCGATGACGGCGACCCAGCGCCCTTCTATCCGTATGCCAAAGGCCATGGCCGCTGCCTTGACATCCTTTGCAACCTCATCTTCCTCCCCGTCCTACGCAACCTAAGTTCCTGGCTGCGCACCACCCCCATGGGCCGCGTCCTCCCCGTCGACGACAACCTCTATTTTCACAAGCTCATCGGCCTTTTGGTTGCGTTCTCCTTCACCGGCCACATCACCTTCCACTACATCGACTTCATTTGGCACTCTACCACTGGCTCCGGCAAGACACTCATCTCGCAGCTCTTCATGAATTGGACCGGCATCAGTGGCCACCTCATCCTCCTTTGCATGACCCTCATGATGCTCACCGGCATCGAGAAATTCCGCCGCCAACGTTGGGGCATCCCCTTAACCAAATTCAAGTTTAGTGGCCACTCGCTTTTTGTGCGGATTCATAAGCTCTGGGCCGTCCTTCTCGTTCTCCTTTGGTCCCATTCAACAGCCTTTTGGCAGTACTCCCTCTTCGCCGTTGTACTCCTCGTCATCGACAAGCTTATCGGCCGCCTTCGCGGCCGCAAGCAGGTCGAGATGGTCGCCGCGCATATGCCTGCCCGCGACGTGCTCCACATCACCATGCGGCCCACCAACGGCCGCCGCTTCAAGTTCCAAGCCGGCCAGTACCTCTTCCTCCACTGCCCCGCCGTCTCCAAGACGGAGTGGCACCCTTTCACCATCTCCTCCTCGCCCTGGGAGGCCACCTTTAGCGTGCACATCAAGTGCCGCAAGGATATGGACTGGGCCTACGGTATCCGGCAGCTCCTCACCGCCCCGGCGCCTCCGCCCGACGCCCGCGCGTCGCTCGAGGATAAATTTGCCCGCAGCAACCCTATGGCGAGCAACACCACGCGCCGCTCAGAAACCGAACTGCACGTGGGTCGCGAGAAGCTCTACGTCGGTGCGCTGCATGCCCGAGGTTGCCCAAGCACAATCCCGGCTCCTATACGCACCGCGCGCCGCAGGCTCTCAAAGCCATCTGTTCGTCCGTTGACTGAGCAACCTCGTTTCCCTCGTTCCCCCACCTTGCGCTGAAGCAGACGGGCCGTACGGCACCTCCTCCGAGAAGGTCTTCCATTTCCAAGTCATGATGCTCGTCGCAGCGGGAGTTGGGGTGACGCCTTTCGCCTCCATCCTCAAGACGCTAGCATTCCAAGCCAAAAACGGCGTGCTTGAGACGCCACTGAAGAAGGTGGCCTTCTACTGGACGTGCCGCAACGAGGACGAGTTTAATAGCTTCAAAGAAATCATGGTCGGGATCTGCGAGGACGCGTACCTCGGGCAGATTTTCGAGCTTAATACCTACCTCACAGGCGAGATCAATCTGAAGAAGGTGACGGCGAACCAGATCTACAACCAGTACGCGGGCAGGCCCGATTGGAACCGAATCGGCAAGAAAATCGGGGACGAGTTCCCCGATGACGATATCGGTGTCTTCCTTTGCGGCCCTGCCACCATCGGCCACCAGCTCTCCGCGATGTGCAAAAAGCTCAACCCGCCGCCGGCGAGCATCCGCAACCAGCGCGTGAGCGACATGAAACACCAACGTAGATTTATGTTTTTCAAGGAGAACTTTTAGCCGCATTTTCAGCTCTATGTAGAATGTGAAGCAATTGTCTCTCGGATGCCGTCAATAGTTTTTGTGTGCTCGGGGAGAAACGTGTCAGGTGAGCAATTGAGCCTCTCGTTAGAGGTGGGGGAGGCTAGGTAAAAAAACTCTTGTTGATCCGGAGGCCCAAATTTTTTTATCGTGGGACCGGG
The DNA here is from genome assembly GCA_018136815.1 of Isochrysis galbana. NCBI lineage: Eukaryota > Haptophyta > Isochrysidales > Isochrysidaceae > Isochrysis > Isochrysis galbana. The sequence continues at coordinate 348,487 of CM030945.1, read as the reverse complement.
GGAAGATTTCCCCTCGTCTCTCAGGTGTCCTTCCGTCAATTATGGGACATCAATCGAATGGAGCCATCAAATGTCCATAGTTATTTATACAACAATCATTCTCGATGTTTCAACTCCATACTAACATAACATTCTAAGAGAAAAAAATATCACCTGGCCCTCTTTTGACGGAACGCGACTTTCCCCGCTCTAATCCGAATCCGAGGCAGAGCGATGAATGACGACCGACCCGCCTGACAGGCAGACCGCTTCTCCGCGCTCTAGCGAGAGCACGGCGGCGGCCAGCCCCCCCTTGTCGCCCAAGTTGTTCCGTCATACCGTCATATGACACTTGCCATGGAACTGAGTATGATGTCATACATCTGATATCATATGATACTTGCTCCAAACATCAACGCCTTTAAACCCGCCATTATCAACTAACTTTATAGTTGGTTGCGATGGAGCGCGCCGCCGAGCCCCTCCTCTCCTTCGGGCCCCCCGCCGAGGGCGGCCCCCCTGCCCCCACGGACCAGTCGCTGGCGAAGCGGCCGCGTCCACCATCGGAGGCCGACAAGGTGCGTGCGACCCCGGTCGCGCCACACGGCCCGTGGCCCCGGCCACACCACCCACAGCAGCCATGCTGCCCTCCCACATGGGAGGCAGATGGCTGCAGACCTCAAGAGGATTGCAGCAGGCGGACAGGACCGCCACTCCACTGGGCATGCCTTATGGCAGAGGCCCCTCTCACCCTGGCCAGGGCCGCGCCGCCTCGGCGGCGCGGCTCGTGGCCGGGTGGCCCTCATGGGCACAACTCCTTGACAAACAACATATTACGACATGAATGCATGCCACTCTGGCCACACAGAGCGAGACCAGCAGCCATTACAACCAGACGAACTGCGCACCCAGACTCCCTCACCCCCCTCCACCGCCCTCTCTCAGCAGCACTAACCTCTCCATCGCCTGCGACCGGCCCTCAGGAGTCAGACTCAGAAGGAGAAGATCAACCAGGAGACACAGATGCCACATACGACCTGTCGTTCCAGCAAGCGGGCGACCTAATCTTTCAAGACACGACGGTTTATGCGGCCATCGTAGAGCTCCTTCTCGAGCTTGAGGGCGTCGACCCCGAGCCCGACTTCTGGGCCCGTTCCTCAAAGGGCCCGTGGCACATCGGAGTCAATGAAGACTGCGCCCAACAATTCCAAGCCCGGTACGGACTCCAAACCACGCTTCGCATTCACCAAGTTGACGTGGCAGTCCAAGTCAAAATCGTAACCATGGAGGACAAGCTAAACAAAAAGGGCACCTCGTCGCGCAAGGCGCTCTACGAAGCCCTCCAGGATGTAGCGGCCCACATCGTGGTGGAAGCCGACGGGCTGGCGCAAGCCTCGAAAATTCACTCTGAGCACCTTAGTCAAAGCCGTCGAAAAAGAAGGGCTCACATTCCTCAAAGGAAACCGCGAGCGAATGAAGCTAGAAGGTGAGTCGGGCACTTTTGTGTCCAAAGTGGCTCACTCCACGCGTTGGCATCTCTACGTCGCAGCATCCCAAGGGTCGTTCCTCGCGAGCAACTTCCCGCGCAAGCTTCTCCTTGCCGTCGAAAACACGATACTCCCGGTGAACTACGCCGTACGCGCGTGCAAGGCATTGGAAATGCCTCAAGGCCTCCAGACTCCTCACAAGCTGATGATCCATGGTAGCCTCAGGGGCTGCAAAGGCTGGCGCCCCGAAGTGGCACGCAATCTTCAACCGGCCCACAGACAGAACGGCCCCCGGACCAAACCTCAGTCAGCACGCGAAGCATGGACTAGAAAACTTGAACTAACGCACGACGAGTGGAAGCACGTGGCGAAACTCTACACCCATCCCCTACTGAAACACACCGACAAACACCCACACTTTAAACACATTACTCACAGAAGAATCGGCACACGCAACCGATTTGCGGCGGCGACCACCGCAAAATGCAGGCTATGCGGAAAACACCGCGAGAACTCAACACACCTGGCTAGGTGCCCCTCCACACTTCAGATCTTCCAAACCATAGAGGCCGTAGCGGGATACACTCCCGCGAAAAACAGATCGTTAGCCCAGAAAACCAAAGACAGACTCTTCGCATACCCGAACTCGCCGACGCCAGACAGCCTGAAAGCCCTATACCTCATAGCGTGGAGATACATAATAAGCGACTTCTACAGAGTAGAATTTGACCATTACACCTTCCACCACGTGCCGGTCATCGAAAAGACTCTGATCAGGTTCACGGTCCTCGCGAGGGGCTTTGAACCTCCGGACGGAATCTCAACCGCTCGGACGAACAAGGCTTCCCAAGGCAGGAGACCGAAGATCAAGTCGCCACGAGAACTCAGCACCCCCATCTTTACGAATAACGACAAAGGAGCTCTAGTCATGAGTACGAACCTGTCCCTAATAGCACAAGCGCTCAGCTTAGCGGAGCGGTTAGCCTGAACTGCAAAAGGCCCGCCGAGACCCACGCCCTACCGGACAGATACCCATAGCTGCAGCTACTCTGGACTGCAAACTCCCGACACTTAACACCTGGAGGAAAACATGCAACAACCGGTAGCCCGATGGCGCAAGAGGAGGAAGCGAGGAAAGCCATCGAGTATCGGTACACACCGCCTGCCACCGGAAACCTACTGCACCCAGCCCCTAAGTAGAGCACGGGGGGACGAGCCGCAAGGCAGGTGGAGGGGGGATAAGGGAAGCGGGCGTGGCTGCGTAGAAGCTATGCAGTGTCGCGCGCGCGGCGAGACTATTAAGAAGTTTTTTTTTAAACCCGCCATTATGATAAAAATCTTCTTACTCAGTACTTAGAATCGGATGCTGCATGCTGCTGCTCGATGACTACCCATTTCAAGCTCCCACAGCGGCACCCCTGGAGCGTCTCCACATGGCGCCGCCCCCACTCCACGGCGTTGTGACACTCGTCATCGCCGTCGTCGCCGCCGCCATCGTTGCTGCACATCAGGTTGGCGGCCATGAAGTCGCGTTCCGTCAAAAGAGGGCCAGGTGATTCTTTTTTTTTCACCCAGAGGTGCATGTTTTCTTTTTCAACCAGTCTCCAGGGTATTATTATCACAAAGATGAGTACAAAGCTAATCAAGGACGCGGCGCGTGATAGCAACTCCCCCCCCCCCCTTCCCCCAAACACACGGTGACCCCAAAGCTACTGAGTTTTCATCCTTTTCGTCTATTTCTCACACCCCAACTAAGTTTATACTTGGTTCACCCATGGCGGGGCACGAGCCCCCCCCTCTCTCCACTCCTCCCCCGCCATGGGGGAGGAACCACCCACTCTCCTGGCATGCCTGATGGCTTGCCAGGAGCACACTGCCATGCTGACCCATCCCTCTCCCCACAGGCACGCCTGATTCGCCCGCCCTGGCATCGGGGGGAGGGGGCGGGGCCCCCTCCCCCCGATAGCACTCGGACACCTGGCTCGTCAGGCATGGCGGGATTCCGGGACGGAAAAGTTGTGTCCAATTAGCTAGTGGGGTTGGCTAGGATATAACATTAATTATTTTATTATCTTTTTCTCACACCCCTCCTCCTCGATCCTATTATCGATGTCGTTCTTCTGGCAGGCGACGATGTCGCTTGGCTGATCTTGGGTGGCGAGGTCCGTGATGCGTGCGAGGACGGCCTTCTTGTTCTGCAGCATGTAGAGTTTGTCAGCTGCTCGACGCACTTGCACCGTACAAATGGTTTGGATTGTGTACCCTAGAGAAACGAGTCCATCTAGTGGAAGCCATCATTGATGAGTGTGGTCTCTTCTACTTCAAGGAGTTGTATGACTTCAAGGCATACCATTTCAAGCTGCATGAGTTCATTGAATTCAGCCCATTCTTGGTGCAAGGTGCGGCTCTTTTCCTTGAGAGTTGTCCGACTCCAACGAGCGGCACCTTTGGCAACAGCTGGCTACCTGTGAAGGTACCCCCTGTCATGCACAGTGCGAGTCCCATCCCTCTGCATCATGCCGCCCACAACGTCCACCACCATACAACGCGATTCTGAGGGGGGGGAAGGGGGGAGGGGGGAATTGCTCCCAAGCTCCGTCCACGATCCTCCTCGTGTGCGTAGGCACTCCATCTGAGCAACAACAAGAGTCATGAGTACATGAAGAGGTTTGCCGAGGTCCTATCCAAAGGTGTCTTGAAGAATCTCTCGAACTTCTCGATCTTCGGGAGTTCGGCCAGGAGCAGATGAAGGCATTTGCAGAGGCCATCTCCAGTGGGACGCTAGTTCATCACGATCAGTGTCCGTGTCATGGCACCAGGCCAAAGTGCTCCCTAGTAGTGCACGGGGGGAGTCGCCTGATGGCGGGGGGGAAAGGGCCGGGGGAGTCGTGGGGGTGTAGAAAGTTTTGCTGCGTGAGTAGAAAGTAGAGGGTCCACGGCCGCGTGTGCGGTGAGACTATTAAGAAGTTAATTTTAGCCCAGAATCTTCAGTTTTTTTTCATTAGAAATTTAATTCGATGCGGATGTGCAGTGAGCGGCGACATTAGCTCCCGCATCGTTATGGCTCCTCCCTTGTAAAGATGGTATCTATTAGTTGGTGGAGATGGCTCCTCCTTTGAGAAGATGGTAGCATTGAGATGGTCGACAAATGGGTCAGTCCGAATATTACACCCTATATCAAAGATTAGGGACAGGGAGGGAGGCTTCATGTGTGAAGGAGCCAGTGCTTGGCCTGCGCGAGATGGGCTCCTTCACATCCAGTAGAGCAAAGCGGTAGGCGTTGAGCGCGCGGCCTATGGGAGATACTCCTCCAAGGTTCTCAGATTGGAAGGAGCTCAAGGTGATAAAATCCGCTCGCGACTTCTAGCTCTAGGTCTCCCTGTGGACTTTCATGTCTGAACTCGATTCCTGGGATCCTACTCACAAGGGCGGGTTGTCCGTCTCTGCCGTCGGTCCTTGTATCGAATACAGGCCGCCCCATTTCGACTAGTACGAAATCGTGCCTTCGACCCATCTCGACGATGGGGACATGGAAACTCAAGCTCAATTGTGACATTGCGATTCTTCCGGTACCGTTGGTGCGAGTCAATGCCCGCCGGTGGCGACGGTCATACAAACCCTCTAGACCGGAAGAGTTAGCAGTGCCAAAGCGGGCGAGAGCAGGCAAGTGAAGCAATGCAGTGCTCGAAGGAGGGACCAGTGCCTCTACATGCAGAGCATCTGACTCCGAGCATTGGACAGCTACAAGCAGGCGGAGTGGCCGAAGGCTTGCGGTCGTACACCAAGTTGAAGTTTGATCCGCTTGCTCGGGTAAATCGAACGTGCTCGGGATCGCGCGTATCTTGCACATCGCGCGCCCGACGCAGGCCTCCTCCACGACTGTGGGTGTGGTAGATGCGTGACAGGCTGCATCGACTTTGTATTCGCCAATAGACGCGCCATGACGAGGTGTGCCGAAGGAGGCGAAGAGAATCGACTTGATGACGCCTCCTTGGGTAGAGGACTGATGCAACGCGTCTTGACCGTGCGCGTTGTCGAATACTCGATCTGCTTGACGGGTAAACACATCGCTTTGCCAGCCTTGCCCATGCTCGATGGCAACTTTGCTGCTGCAATCGAGCACGGCAGTGTCACCATGGGCGACAAGGTCTGCTTGGATGCCGCCGGACCGGGACCATGAGAATAGGGCGTCTCCGTGTGGCAGGGAGAGGTGTGCTCGGGCAGAATGGAGAGCCTTGTGCTGCGCAGGGCGGAGTAGAAGCGTGCTTAGGGGGGAATCGCTAAGCCCTTGTGTCCGCCCGAGTCGTTCAGCGGGATCTACAATGTGAGGAAGGGATCGTCGATCAGTCAGGGATCTCGAGTCAATATTCCGGAAGTTTTCATTCTCTATCCGGCTTGCTTCCTTGTGCTTACCTACCGGGGAATCCATTTCCTCCTCAACCGCCGATGAAAGCGTACGTCTCTTTTGGTGATCGGTCTCAAGTGTTGTGATCGGGCTTATCCCCACCACAGAGCGCACCAAGTATTCCGAGTAGGCTGGGAGAGTGTAGGGAGCGCGGGGGGCTCGGGTTGGCGTAGGGTAGGGGGCGGGTTGAGCGGCGAGCACGCGATAGGCTCGAACAAGCACTCCGGGTGCGGGCAGGCTTGGGATCGAGCAGCGCACAGCTCCACATATGATGGTTTCGTGAGTTCATCCCGGGTCCCTCAAAGGGGGCATCTGCCAGCTCCCACAGGCTCTCATTGGCGGGTTCAAAGGGGTTGGCAAAGCCGTAGCCGATGGATGGGTAATCAAGCTGCATGAGTATTGCGAGCGAGAGGTCTGAGCCCAAGGACAACCTAGGGAGCTTCGGCCGTGCGGCGAGATGCAAGCCATGAGCAGTCTGCAGCATCGCGCCGTCACAAGGCTGTCGGACTTGGCCGTTTCGCCAATTCCCTTCGGTGTTGGTGGATCCTTCAGATAGGACCGCCGCCGCAGTCTTCCTACCCACCTCTTTCACGCACGTATCCACTGGAAATTTATCTAGCTCATCAAAGAGATGCTTGAACCCGAGGATCCCAGTTGTATAATGGTAGCGCTCATCGGCCACGCTTTGGGTGAGGGCATGATGGGTGCGCATCGCCACGTCCTCGCTAGGAGGCGCTCCAACCGCCAGACTAAGGACCAAAGCGGACTGCACGCCGCTGTCGTATGTTTTATTCGCGGATGTCGAGCCCTTCCTATGAATCGAGGGAAGGAGGGACGAGCGAAGATGTGCGGCGTGTACAAGGAATATGGAGCCTTCCTGGGATCCAAGGGATGCCGGGTGCTTGCTGTCCCATCCAGGCAGCTCATCGTCAGCTGGCAAAGAAGGACCGGCTGCAAGCCCACCAGAAAGCGTCATTGTACTGCGACAGGAGCGACTTTTCGAGCACTCTCATCTCATGTGTGCGGACAGCATCGCCAGCGGCCTCTGTGAGCTTGGCGGCCTGCTGGACCATGCGAATGTAGGAGAAGGCCGAGGCCAACGACGGCGACGGTTTGGTCCCTTGGCCAGTGCCAGTCCGCGTTGGAGGCGGGCACCAATCCCCGTGCGGAGTATGCATCTTGCCAAGCCCGTGCGCAGCGAGCTTGGCCACATTGGATAAGTGAGCTACTAAGGCTGGCATATGCTGCGACGCACGGCAAGCGATGGCATGGGCTCCCTCGAGCGGGTGCAGGCGTGATTGGACTCGTAGCGCTAATGCAAATGCAGTACTTCGAAGGGGTACGCGCATTCTTAACGGCCGGTTGTCGCGCGTCTGGGCACCGACCCACCTGCTTGTACATGTCGATCTCGCCGTCAATGCGCCAAAGCGCATGCATGATTCCAACGAGCGCGGCAGACCAGCTCACGTCTGCCGGCCGTTCGCCGAATCGCACCTAACACATAGGCGTGTAAGGAATCGGAAAAGCCATCGAACCAGGCGTGGCGAATGGGCAAAGCTATGACAAAAAGCGAGCAACGACGCCGCCCCCCCGCAATGGCCTTGGGGACTGATGATAGGACATTGTTGGCCACCCTCTCGAAGCCCATTCGCTGCCAGGCAACCACGCATCGCACACCGACGGCACGACCGCAGGAAGGGAGCCGTCCACGCCGATCTCGTCAACAATGCTATCGAGGAATCCGAGAAGAAAATTGCGCGCATCGAAGTTGAGGGTAATGGAATCAGCTGACAACGACACATCGCCCAGCCAACCAAGACGCTCATCGCGTTGCGGACAATCGGTGGGCACCGTCATGAAGTTTGAGCGCTGGGCGCCAACTGCCATTGCTTGCAAACGATTCAAGGTGGCCGCCGAGAAGTCCACATGAGCTCGTCTCGGGAGCGACGAGTGAATGTGAAGCATCTGCACGTTGGAGGCGGTGAGGTTGAAGGACGGGTCGCTGCTGCGAATTTCGGCATAGCGAAAGCCGTGGTACGTCATACGCGCAGCCCACGTCTCGCCCACCAGCCCAGCGCAGATGTACATGTCCCTTTGCTTGGCGGAGCGGAGGTTTGCTGTGTAGATACGCATGGAATCCGGCTTTTGAACACCGGGCAGCTGTGAATGCTGCAAAATCTCGCTGTGGAGGATGGTGAGAGTGGTGCCTGCCTTGCAAGTGATGCCACTGAGCCGCACTACTCCGGCCAAGTTTGACCCAAAGTCGGCAAGCCAAACTCTAGCTTCAGTCTGTCGCAGAGACGCCGGTGTAAGAACGCGACCCACCGTCACAGGAGGAGCCGCCCATGGCACCATCCGGCCAGAGGGAGCCGTGGGCGCAAGACCACCATCCTCCTCAGCAACGGGCGAAATGGGCGTTTGGGATCGACTTGCGGGCAGAATCGCCAGAGCATGTTCCCAAACGGCTCCTACGCTCGATGGGCTTGCAGCACTCCATCCATGCATCGCGTGGGCTATACGTGCATCATAAACCTCTGTGCGCGATGTGGGGCAGAGCAGTGATTTGCGGATCGTACATGATTGAGTCGGCATATGAGCTTGAAAAGGAGGTTGCAAGGCCTAGCGCACCCTGACACAGAGCGGCACAAAGACTTCCAGCGCACTCACCTCCATCATAAACGTCATCTTCGAGCGTCGGCCCAGTTGCTGCCTGCCAGCTGCCATCGCCGGTGTGGCTGAGTACGAGCATTGAAGTGGCGACTGCCGATGGGCTTACACGCTGGTGTGGTAGAGGAGTCCCGTCCACATTGCCGACGCCGTAAGTAGCGACCAGTTTTGCTCGCAGTACGCGAGGAACGGTTCCCGCCATTCGGGCGTCGCCATCCAAATTGTGGAGCAAGAATTGACGCGCCCGCCAACCATGGCCGAGCTCGACGCCGAGGGTATTATTCTGGCCAGCAGGCTGGAGCAAATGACCCACCTCGATGGAGGAGAAGCCGACGCGCTTAGAGTATCTTGTCCATGGAGACACGGTGAGCGTCATGCTGTCGAGCTCAGCGCCATTCAGCCACAGCCTTGAGAAGCCGAGCGCGCAGATGTAGAGTACAGCGGATCGGAGAAGGCCAGTAGAGGTGGCGAAGGTTGAGCGGTATATATTGTGCTTCGCCGAGCCGAGCCAGTTGACGCCATCCCAGTCACGGAGTGGCACATGGAAGCGCGCGGCAGCCGGCTTCCGCGCCTCGCCACGCCCGTCGAAGACGCTGACTTCAACGGCATAGGTGGTGGCTGGCATAAGCGCAGGCGCGTCGGCTGGGTAGCGCAGCCGCGCCATGCTCGAGTTGTGCCGGCCAGATGCCCACACTAGCACCGATGAGGAGGAGGAGCCATCGGTCTCATAGATGGAGAGCTCGAAGCCGCGCTGCTCTGCACCTCGCTCGGTCGAGTCCAGGCTCCAGCTGAAGAGCGGGCGGCTGCCGCGGACAGCATGCAGCCGCGACACGCCGCCGCCACCTTCCCAAGACGATCCGTCCGCTAGAAGGCGCACCGCACTCACTGACATTCCCTCACCAGGTTGAGAGAGGGAGAAGGGAGAGAGGCTCCGGTCCCGCGCGGTTGGCTGAGTGGCTCCTTCCAAGTCGACAGGCTGGTGCCTCTCTCTCGCTCTGCCTCTGCCTCTCCCTCACTCCCCCTCTCTATCCCAACCCCCACCCCACGCCTCTCTCCTCTCCTTTCCCTCTCCTCTCCTTTCCCTCTCTCCCTCGCTTGCTTGCTAGCTCCCCCTTCTCCCGCGCACTGCCGCTGACCCCCCCTCCGCAGATGGACGGCCCTCCACCCTCCGTCATCTCTACGCCTTACTGCGGGGCGGGCTAGCTAAACTGGCATTTTATTATTGAATTCGCGCTTTCCCACATACTAGGGTGCTACAGGCTACAAGGGCTGCCCGGATCACGCACCCCGAACTGGGCCCGTGGTAGCGCACCCGGGCGGAACCCCCCAAACAGAGAGAGAGAGAGAGGGGGGGGGGGGGGGGGGGGGGGGGGGGAGAGGGAGGGAGGGAGAGAGAGGGAGGGAGGGAAGGAGGTAGAGAGGGGGGGGGGGGGGGGGGAGAGATGACTCAGAGGGGGGGGGGGGGGGGATGAAAGGGGGGAAGCAGGCGCGGAGGCGGAGTGAGGGGAGAAAAGGGCGTTGTCGGATGGGAAGTAGTGTCTACTGGCCCGGCGATAGGTGTTAGCCCTGAATCTACAGATCATTTTTTTTTGAATTCGCACTTTATACTTTATACTTTATAATACTTTACCGCTAGAATATAAACATAAAACTTTCACATGGTCCTCTTTCGACGGATTGCGACCTTAGCCTACCCCCTCGCGCCGGTGGTTACTCGGAGGGGAGAAGGTGTCGCCGGTCGCCGGGGGGGTGGGGGGGGGTGCCTCCCCGCCGCGACAGCTTCGCCTGTGCGGGGAGGGCGGCGCGCGGCGCGGCTGGGTTAGCCGAGCCACTTCCCACGTCCCACGCGGTGTGAGGTGTGAGAGGGGGGCTGGGTCAAGCAGGATGTGCTGAGCTAGATGCTCCTCTCACCGAGTGGGGAGGAGCGCAGGGAGCCCCCCGTCTCTAAATAAATTTAAATTAAGGGGGGAGAAGGCGACGTGTGTTGCTCCCGGAGGCTCCCGTTCCCTGTTCCTGAGGGCGCGCTGAGCGAGGGATGCTGAGCTTCTCGCCCCCCCTGCCGGCTGCGGTTGACGAAACCGGAACAGGGCTAGGCGGTAGCTGGTTGACGAAACTTATCGTACTGTAGTATTTATTTGCTACTAGGACGTGATAGGAGTTAGGAGCAAGCCTGGCACTGGCTGGGTCGAGCGAGGGAGGACGATAGTGCCGGGCTAGTGGCTAGTGGGAGTAGTGGTAAGAGGGTGCAACCTCAGGTTTGGTTGTATTTTCGGCAAGTGCCCCCCATGTGCACGGTATAAGTTCTACTTGAAGGACCCCCTTATTAAAGTACAAACGTGCAGGTTTCAGAGCAGCACCACTTTTGATGACACCCCCGCGGTGAAGTCAGTTTTTTTGTATCGGTATGTAGTAAGCATTCCAGATGTCACCGGTAACATATCAGATGGAGATGCCTAAAGACTTCTTGTTTGAACTTTATAAAAAATGCAATGATGCCATTGCCGCCAAAGAGTGGACACTGGCAATTAGAATTGCGAGTAATTTAAGCTCATTGTCAGCTGATATGTACACAATTGCGAACACGCCAGTCGATAAACTCCACGTAGTTCTGCAATTGAATTCGGCAAAACAAATGCTAGAATTTGCCACTGAACAACTGCGAAAAGAGGTCATCCTTCTTGCGGTTATCAGGCTTATTTTAATATGAACACTCCTGCCGACGTTCCGCACGTCCCATCCCGAGATGTGAGATGTCCTGCGAGAAGGAGGTGGCCCCCTGGAACATGCTTCGCATTTTTGTCACCGACCCGGTGTTCCACGCATCTAGCGGCTGGTTAAACGCAGCTGCATTTGTGAACATGCCATTCATATCGGTGACGGACGATGTGTCCCAGTGGTTGAGTGCTTGGTTGAACGCCGATGCACCACTGAACACAAACCTCATCTGATTTACGGAAGACGTGTCCCAATCGAGTGGCTGATTGAACGCTGCCGCGCCAATGAACAAACTGTTCATATTGGTGACGGACGCAGTGTCCCAGTAGTGAGAGTTGGCTCGGCCGGTGCTTTGGGTACAGTCTCGCTGGGCAAATCCGGCGCGTCCTCTGAGTCGCGTTCGTCCTGCTCGCGCCTACGCTTGTTGGCGGGGCGCTCCTCGAGTGGCGCAGCGCCGCCGTGAGCGTTTGGCACAGCGCTGGCGGTAGAAGTCTCTGTTTGCATGGTCGAGGCGGCGAGCGGGGACAGCGGCCGATACCGCGGGGTGCAACAGAGGGGCGGCGGAGAGAGATGGGGGGTGGGAGCCGACGAGAGGCGTGGGGTGCGGGGGACCTAAAAAGCCGGGAGGGGTGTGACAAAAAAAGGGAAGCTCGAGTTGCACCTTCTTACGTGGTACTAACGCTAACGCTACCACACACTATGAGATCGCGCACGTGGGAGAAAGAGCGCGCGAGAAGGGGGTGGGCGGAGCGAGAGCTCCGTCCACCGAAAAATCGGTAAGTCCCGCTCCTGTTTACAAGATAAGTCGGGACAGCGTCGGCCGCCCACTCGGAGACACAAGACACAAGAGGAAGGGGGGGAAAGATCGCCGGGGGGAGGCGCGGGCCACCGGACCATATCTATCTAAGCCCTTCACCCCTATCCCCCTAGTAGTGTACGGGGGGAGCCGCCTGATGGCGGGGGGAGAAGGGCCGCGGGAGTGGGGGTGTAGAAAGTATGCTACGTACTACGTGCTACGTGTAGTAGGTAGTGGTTCCATTCGCCGCGAGTGCGAGTGCGGTAAGAATATTAAAAGTTTTTTTAATCATTTTCACGACGATAGTTGCGCTAGCAGCTTCTAACGTCTACCACCCACAGTGGGCGGCGTACTGGTAGTGGCGGGAATGGCCTGGGCGATGGGAGCGGTCGCGGCACGCTCCATAGATGGAACTATAAAAATAGTTGCTACGAGCGAATGTTCAAATGTTTCTACGTGCACAATTGACCACACGAGCGGCATAGCATAGCGCATGGTAGCGGCTGATCTCTGCCTCTGAAGCCGCGTACATTGACCTAACTAAGCGCGCAGAGCGCGCCCATCTGCAACCGTAGCGGCGAATGCTCGCCTACAACGCAGAGTCTCATGGCCGGTCTCCTCGGATGTAGCCGTAGCTTCGATGGTAGGTCGCCGGCGCAAAGCGTTCCTCCCCACGGACGTCTATACTTGTGAGGTTGCCGCCAGATCCTCGACCGTATGGCCCAAGGTCCTGCGCGCCACGCGGGGGTGGGGGCGGCGCACGATGCGGGCGCGGCATACCCGCCACGTTGCTCTGCTGAAGCCGTTCACGCATCCGCTGGGACTCAACCTTGAAGTCGGTGGTAGCTCCCGATGGGATTGGGGGAGCAGGCCTTCTGGGATCCTTCTCCGGCAAAGGTGACGTTGGCGGAGGTCGCTGTTGCCTTTTAGCGGCAGGCACTGCGATCGGTCGAGCGCTTGGCCTTATAGGAGGGCGGGCGGCTGAGCCCCGTATGGAGGCACTGGACATACCGCGACGCTTGGGAGCACCTAAGATTAGCTGTACCAGCCAGGATGGGCGCGAGTAGATAGCGTAGCAGGTGCCCACTAGCAGAACGACGATGAGGAGTGTGGCGCCGCTGCCGCCGGACGTGTGGCCCTCACCACCGTGCCTCGGCTCCTCGCTTGTGGACGCTGGCAAGACGATCTTTTCAATGGTGGGTGGTATTGTGCAGTGCACGTTGGCACCGAGAGCGGCGCTGAGATGTGCATCATCGACAGATTCCATGCGGACGCGCAGCGCTTCGGCCGACTCCTCCTCCGGAGGAACAATGACCACGGCGAACTCATGTGAGCTACTGCGCGTGAGAGAACGCCGCATGCGGGAAGGGATCAAGTGGTCGCTCGCATCGCCATGCAACTCCTCGATTTGTATCCACCCAATAGGCACGCTGTACAGTTGCGCCAGCTCTCCCCGCATGCGCCGCATCTGATCCTTTGTATCGCTGTCCCCCGAGACGCTCAGAATTTCGAGCACTTCGGTCAATAGTGGCGGTGGGGGAGGTGCAGGTGGAGGAGTTGTTGGGGAAGGGGGCTTAGGCGGCGGCAGTGGCGAGGGCGGTGGCGGCGGTGGCGAGGGCGGTGGCGGCGGTGGCGAGGGCGGTGGCGGCGGTGGCGAGGGCAGCGGCGGCGGTGGCGACGGTGGTGATGGTGGCAGCAGAGACTCGGGGAACAGGGGTGGACGCGGTGAAGGTCGAGGCGAAGACACGTCAAGATGGGAGGATGGCCACTCCCACGTGTCTTCCCGTACGTGGGTTTGCGACGCCACTGGAGGCGGCGAGCGATCGTGCACTGCACCACTATGAATTACTGCGAGCGCAGCCACGCATCCGAAGAGAATGAGGAGGAGGACGCAAAGCGCTGTCAAACAAGACAACGCAATGCCTTGGCCACTGCTGCCGCCGTCACTGCCTGTCACGGCGCGAGAAAAGGCAGAGCGTCCGGCGTCCTTGCTAGGTGAAGTGTCGACTGACACGACATGGTCGAAACTGTCGCTCCCACCGGTAGTTGGAAGCCCCGGGCCTGGTCGTGTGGCGGAGGCACCGAGAGGCTTTCGCGCTACCTGCAGCTGCTCCTTTGAAGGGACGCTGCCTTCTTCTCCTGAAACGGGTTCGTAACGGCCACGTCCATCTACAAGACGCGTCGACCGCGCCTTGGCGGGCTGAGGGGACAGGGTGGTTGATTTACGCGCTGGGCTCCGCACGTTATTCCGTCGGCCCTCGCTGCCAGAATTGGACACATGGCAAAAGGCTCGGCCAAGTGCTGGAGAGGCTGAGCGCTTTGTCGGCTTCAAGACGGTGGTGCAACCCGCCGTCGATGAGCTAGAAGATGCCGTGTCCGCCGCCTCCATCGCTGCGACACTGCCGCCAGACGAGGACGACGGGCTAACCCAAGCGGCAGGAGCGCGGCCTACATGTGCACCTCCGCTTACCTCGGGCAAGGCGAGCAGTGCTCGGAGCCGCTCCGGTGGCAGGGTGGCGAAGACCGGCGAGCGGGAGACCTGATCCCAGTTGGACATGGCAACTTCCCGGGCAGCTGCAGCGAGGAAGTCCATGCCCAGCTCGTCAGCAACCTCCCACACTTCTACACACTTCGAGGCGTCGAGGCGCTCCTCAATTAAGCTCGCCAATTGCGCAACGAGCGCGGATAAGCCGAGACTGCAGCAGACAGCCGAAATGGGGAGGTAAGTAAAGGCTCAGAGTGTTTCAAGCTGGTGCATGGGAGGGACATGTCTTGCCCTCCCAAGCCATGTGTCCACGCACGCCCGATGAGCACGAGGGGTTGGCGCATGCACCTGGACGCGGCCTGCAACAGCTGAAGCAGCTCCTCTCCAGAGACTCGCGTCTCACCCGTGTACACCCACTCTAAAATGGCTTGCATCTCTGTCCATCTGATGCCCTTAAGGGAGAGCGCCCGTCCGTGAGGATTGTTGCGGACTCGCTCATCCAATGTGGACGAGGCAGCTGCGAGCACCGAGGCGTGACAACGGAGGTTGACGGCGCCGTCGGAGAGAGTACCGCCATCACACTTGAGATCGAGATCTCCATTCTCTCCATGCCTCCACCGGTCGAGCATGCCGGCGGGCGCGGCGCGGCCGCCGGCAACGAGTAGTTCTGCCGCAGGTCGGCGTGGGGGGGCGCGGGGCTTTGCAGGCGAGGCAGCTGCGTATGGCGAGGCTGGCCTCCCGTCCGCCGCGGCCCTCGAGCGCGCGGACGAAGGGCGGCCGCGCGCTGGCGAGCCGGCGGACGGCCGTGAGGGGCGGGCGGCCGACGAGGCGGGCGGCAATGCTGCATCACTTGACAGTCTCGAGCGCATGCGTGGAGGAGAGGGCTGCGAGAAGGGCCGCGAGGCGCTCGAGGGCACCCGTCTCGAGGGAGAGCGAGTGCTCGAGCAGCAGCCCTGGCTCACGCGTCGTGTACGAGGCTCAGCCATCACGGATGGGTCTCACCCTTTCCCCGTCTCTCTCTAGCTTCCCCCTTCCTCCGCTTGTGCCCCGCTTCTCTTGGCCGCCCCTGCCCTCCTCCCACTCTCTCTCTCCACTGGAGGACTGCCTTCGCTCTCCACAGCCCCTGTCTCCTTCCACCCTCCTCTCAACCGCTTCCCTTCCCCTCCTCGCTTTGCTCTCCGCACGCGCAGGGGCCTGCTTTCAATGATGGCTGAGCGAGTCCCTCCTCCCCCCACCCCACCCCCTCCGCCGGCCCCCTCCCCCTCCCCCCCTCGCTTATCTCTCTCTCGCCGACTTTCATTTGGCTTTTAGAAGAGGAAGAGAGGGAGAGAGGGAGAGACGGAGGAGGGGACCGTTGGGTTTGGGGGCGGCGGGGGGGGACGAGGAGGGAGCCCAGCACATCGAGAGTACAAGAGTAGTACAAGAGTCTCACTCTACTATTGTACTCGTTGCGAATGGTAGTCTTGTAGTCTTGTAGAGCGTAGAGCATGTTTGTTGGCAGACACGGGTCGATGG
Source organism: Isochrysis galbana (assembly GCA_018136815.1). Classification (NCBI taxonomy): domain Eukaryota; phylum Haptophyta; order Isochrysidales; family Isochrysidaceae; genus Isochrysis; species Isochrysis galbana. The sequence goes on along the minus strand of CM030945.1, from coordinate 332,438 downwards.
GCTTGAAGGTCACGTCCCGGAATATGGGACAGGCTCAAGTTCAAGTTGAGCCATCAAATGTTCACAGTACGTTTATTATAATAATGTCGATCGAAACGCATAAGAAGATAATATAGTAGTATAAGTATAACATTAGGTCGTTTGCCTTCATTTGGTACCCCTCGTTTCCAAATACGCAATGCGCCGGCACAAAAAAAATCGTCTAGTATTTAAGCAAAGGCACCCACCTCACAGTGCTCAACCATGTCTATAAATGGAATGGTGGAAACACACAATAGCCGGTAGCCCGATGGCATAGGAGGAAGGCGCGAAACAGGCCATCGCGAATCGGCACACACCGTCTGCCACTGGAGACCCACGACACCCAGCCCCTAGGTAGAGCACGAGGGGACGAGCCGCAAGGCAGGTGTAGGGGGAGTGAAGGGAAACGGGCGAGGCTGCGAAGATACCGTGCAGGGTCGCGCGCGCGGCGAGAATATTAAGAAGTTTTTTTTTTATAAATGGAATGGTGGCTGATGATGTAATACGCAAGCGATTGCAATGGATCATAATCATAAAAAAGATGGACGATAACTTTAAAAATTCATCACACCTCTCTTTCCGCCATATGGCACTTCCAAATCTGCCATGCAGGTTATTGCGGAAGCATTGGACAGCATCAGTCCGCCGCCGCCGGTTGGGGTCAACCCGGGGGGATGACGGATTGGAGGTTATGGATGGGACAGGAGGAACCGAACGGGACGGAAGGTAGGCGGCGGCAGGCACGGCATTTTGGCCATTGGCGGGCGGGACGGGCAGGCCATCTTCCATGGTTGGGAGATGGATGGCGGGCAGTGGCGAGGGCGAGCGCGAAGACGGAGCGGACATAGCGGATAGGGCGTGGACCACCTCTCTCTGCCTCGCGGATACGAACAGCGACGGGCAGAGCAACGGGATGGAGCTGGGGGACCCCTGCTGTGTGTGGAGCGTCGGTGTGGACGAGGGCGAGCTGCTCGGCTTCTCTACCGACGACATCTCGCTCGCGGGGGACGAGTCGTCGAGGACCTCGAGGAGCATGCCTGTCTGCGCGCCGCCGCCGCTCGCGGTGGGTACGACCCCTCCCTCGCCCCCTTCCTCCCCCGCGTCCTCGCCCCCTTCCTCCCCCGCGTCCTCGCCACAGATACATACTCCTATGCACCCCTCCAAATCTCCCCCCTCGCATGCCCCCGGCTCCCATTCTACCTCCCCACAAGTTAAAATGAGGGAAAACCCATTGAGGCGGACCGATCGACGCCGGCCGACTCTCCGGGAAAAAGCACCGGGGGGGGGGGAGGAACCTCTCGTCGTGAAGAAGAACGGCCCTTACAGCTCTCGCCGCGAGCTGTCCTCGAGAAATAAAAGACTGCGCCTCGAGATACCTGCCACCTTGGTTCCCGTAGGCGTCTTGAGTCTCCCCCTCCTCATCTTCCTCCTGTCGCCAGCCGCCCCTCTCCGCCCGTTTGCTAACGCAAACGGGTCTCGTTTCTCACCACACTCCATCGGGGGGGGTGCAAATCCCCCCCTCTCCCTCGCTTCGCTCTCTTCCACCTCTCTCCCTGCGGCGCGTCGCCATGCGGCGCGCCACGGCCTGCTCTCAGAGGTCCTTTGGGGGCGTCCAGAGGGCCAGCCAGGGCAGCTCAGGGGGCAGTGGAGGCTGGGGCTCAGCCTCTGGCCCCCCCTGCCTCTCCCACGCTTGCCTCGCTGGCCCTAGGTGCCGCCCAGAGGCCTCTGTCTGCCTGGCGACCAGGGATGGGGGGGGGGTCAGTACGAGAGCAGGCCCAATCGGGCCAGGGAGTGCGGCTCGCGACCCGCGCCCACTGGGGGTCTGAGTTGTTGTGTTGAGTGCCCTGCTCATGCCAAAAGGCAGAGCATGGGGGTGACCGACAGGCCCCCCGGAGGAGAGTTGGTGCCTGAGAGGGGGGACGCGAGGCGCCCCCCCATGCTGAACTAAGTATAAACTTAGTTGTGCTCTACGTCTCTACGTAGGGGCTGGTTGGGCCCCCACAAAGCGGCGCCTCGAAAGGCGCCTCTCCAAAATTACGAGCCAAAAGGCCCCCCCCCCCCCTCCGAGCCCCTCCCCCGACGCCAGACCCAAAGTAGCGCAAATGGGTCGACCCCCCGACACCGAACAAAAAGGAATGAGGGGGGGGGGGGGGGGCGAAAAGTGGAGAGAGGGTGGGGCAAGGGCGATGTCAGATGTGGACCCCAGCGGAAGGGATAGCGTATAGCAGCGGAGTAGTCACCTTCAAGAATATTTTTTTAGTCCCCCCCGCACACCGAGCCCCTAAGTAGAGCACAAGGGGAGTTGCCGCAAGGTAGGTAGTGAGGGAAAGGAAGGGGAATGGGCGTGGCTATAGTAGCAAACCCCAGAGCCACGCGCGAGGCGAGAATATTAAAAGGATTTTTTTTGGCAACGTAGGTAAGCGCACCACACCCTAGCCACACCCCGTCGCCGTCATACGCCGCATTGCGCTTCTCCAAGCAACAGCCAACGTTGAGATCGTTTTGGACACCATTCATGAAGCGGCGCGGGGCAGCTCACAACCCACAACGAGCGTTCTCTTCAGAACCCCTGCCAAGCACTCAACTCAAAAAAACAATGATTTCATTCGCAAGTTTGAGAAGGATCAACGCGCCGGCGCGCCGACATCAGCATCCGCATCCGCTGGCAACGTCACGCCAAGAGAGGCCAGCAAATTGGAGGCGGGGCCGGCAACGCCCCCTTGCGCCGAATGCGCGGCCAGGAGGTTCTGAACAAGATTCAGATCCAGGTCGACCGGCCCGATGCTCGATGCAACGTCTTCTCTTCCACCGCCAGGCTCGGACGAACTTTGGCTCGATTTACTCTTGGTTCCGCCATCGTACGTCTGCTCACCGGTGCCGTTGCTTGTCACTTGTGTGACAAAGTCTGGCCCCTTCGCCTTGGAGCTAAGTTCTAGATCCATTGCCTCCATAAGCTGGCGCATCGACGCAACGCCATCCTCAACTGATTCCTCTCCTGCAACCCCCTCCTTCTGCAGGGCTCCGTCACTCAAATCCCAGTCGTCCTTCAAATCTTCCGAATCGAACGAGGCGTCCGACTCGTCGAAATCACCCGATTGGCCTGAGGATTGCAGTCGCGCGAAAGCCGGTACACTGCCGGCGGGCGCAGAACCGCTCAGCGCAGCTTCAAGTGAGCGCAAAAAGGCGCTCGGATCAAATTGCACCTTGTAAGAAGGGGAAGCAACAAGTGATGTTTCAAAATAGGAGGTGAGTTGACAAAGTCGACGCTGTCCCTCTTTGCAAGGTGTGAGAAAGCGCTCTCGCGATATTCACGCTCGAGTGGTTGCAGAGTTTTTGCCAAACCACGTGCTGCCATAGCCCCCCAGCCAAATAGTCGCGGGCCGGAGCTCACCTGCGCCTCGCGATCGCGAACGATCTCGGCTCCCTCTAAACCAGCCTCCGTCGCCATGAACTGTCGCACGCCGTGCACAGCATCTTCGAGCAGCGCCGTCACACTCGCCTCTTCGTCCGCCTCGACTGGGGCAGACTTTGAGGCGGAGGTGCCTTGACTTCTAGGGGCCGAGCTTACGCAAGAGCTTGCCCTAGGCGTTCGATCACCTGTGCGGGCCTCCTCTTCATTGGCCAAGCCATCCAAAGGGTCTGCTGCTTCCGTAGCAGCAAGAAGCTGGGCTTGGAGCTGGCTCTCTGAGAGCGAGAGCCAATCGTCGGGATCGTCCGGGATGGCGAGTCCGAGCGCCTCCGTCTGCGAGTACCGAGTAGAAGGGTTAGGGGCGCACGGGGGGGGGAGGGGGCTGGTGACATACGCCAATGGCTTCACTCGAGTGTCTGGTCCAGGTCTAGCATGGTGAGGCGGCGTTTTATCAGAAATGACAAGCAGCGCCGCCGGCAAAGCTCACCTTGCGCACTTCCTCCTCGGTTGGAAGCTCGTGCTCCGCCTCGAACACCAAGCGCGCCGCTCGGGAAGCCATCCGTTCCAACCAAGGCCCTGAGCCCTCGCGACCACTGGAGAAGCCGTCGTCAGACGACCCCATAGCGGTCTCGAGAAAAGCGAGCTTGGCACGTGCGAGCAGCTCGGAATGGAGGCGAGAACCTGCGAGCTCCCCTCGAAAGTAGCCCCTTTCCGCTAGAAACGCGCGGAATCGATCCCAACGAGGCCCCCTCGCCGCCGCTTCTGCAAAGGCGGCGCGATCATCCGCGGCGCTGTTCTTGTCGCCACTCGTGGAGGGAAGACGGCTGGCAGTCGCTGACGAATCGGCCGATTCAGCTCCAAGAGACATATGATCTGCGAGACCCCCACGCAACGGGATTCCGGTTTGAAGCAGTATTTCTAGACCAAACGTCAGTTTTGTACCGAGGTCAAGTACAATGGGCGAAGCGGGTGTACCGTGGAACACAGCGTACTCCGCAGCGGCGGCACGCAAGCCCGATGACGCAGGAGCTGCGAAACGGTGCGATACCAAGCGAGCATACCTGCGAGACGAGAAGCGGCGTGCATTGGGTGAGAGGCGTCCGGGTATTCTTGGTGAAGCAGATGGGGGGGGGGGGGGGTTTGAGGGCGCCAAGGAGACGCCAGGGCTTGCCCACCATCCCATTGTTGTGGGATCTCCCTCCGGCTTCTCACATTGCTCTCGAAAATCTCAGCTTGACCTTTGCAAGCCCCTCTGAGCGTCGAAATATGTTCTTCAGGGTCGCCGCGTTCGTCATTTCATCGGCCGATCTTCCTTCAAATGCTGCGACAGCCGCGGCCATGAGCTCAGGCGAGCTAAGGAGAAGTCGTGCCGCTAGCAGCGGTAGGAGTGTTGATGTAGCATGGCGTATGGGGCACCCATCTGGGCCATCACAGGTCAGGCGCACCCGCCGCCGTAGTGCGGCCGTTGCTGATGGTTGAGACGTCTCGCCGGCTTGCGCCACTTCAGAGTATCGGAGGAGGCGCAACGCAGCCGCGAGCGGAAGTCCAAGCTGCTCGTTGCCGTCCAAATGGTGGGAACGCCTCCGATGCTGGAAACGCGGCTCATCGCCCGGATCCGGGGCTTGAGAGAGAATGTGAAGGTTACCTCCACGCAGAAATGCTCGATTCATCGAGTTGTCAGGATTGATCCATTGTCTGCAGATATGATGGGTGGGCAAAGGTCAGGGGACTAAGGCACTCTCCTCTCGACGCGTGGCATGATCATCCTCGTTGATCCTGTGATGATGGAATGCGCATGCAGAACACCTTGAGAGTGGTCTTCAAGCAAGGCTTTTTGTGCCGCATTGGGAGCGGGCGCGCATTACGGGAGGCAATAGGCTGCTTCGACGAGCATGAGCTCGCCCTCGTTTGAATTACGCACGGTTATCGCCACGTCGGGCTGCTCCGCGCTCAGCTGAATCAGGATGCCCACAACTAGCCATTCGTCGTGCACGCTGTCCGCCGTCTCCATCCTGCCCCACAGGTGCGGCTCGTATGTCTCTTCATCTTCTGCCAGCCGGCTGCACACCCGCAAGCTGAAGGGCTCGCGCTCCCAGACATGCTGTGCGAGCCGAGGCTGCAGACGGGAGAGGATTGCCTCGCGCGCCGCATGGCAACGTGCAAGCGACTCGGCTAACGCCTCGGACTGCTGCGGCGGGTCGAGGTACAGGTGGAATTCGAGGAACGAGGGGGAAGCCGCCGCGTTAGCCAGTTCGCTCGCCATGGCACGCAGCAGGCGCTCGAAGACAGAGGGGAAGAGAAGGCGGTGTGGTGAGAGAGGGCGATGGGCGGGGAGCAAAACGAGAGGCGAGCGGGGGAGAGAGGGAGGGAGAGAGGAGGCAGAGAGTAAGGGAGAGAGGGAGGAGGAGGGGAGGGAGAGAGGAAGGGAGAAGGGAGGGAGAGAGGGAGGCAGAGAGGAGAGAGAGAGGAGGGAGAGAGGGGGGGAGGGGGCCACGGTGAGTGCGAGCGGAGGTGGCGAGGCGGAGGCCCCGAGCGAGTGGATAGGGAGGGGGACTCGAAAAAAAAAAGAGGGCTTCACCCCGTTAGATTTTCTTGTTGTTGCGGCAGTATAATCTTAGTGCTGAGGGACCTTGCCACAACGGCAACGCAGCCCCTCCCCCGCGATGGGGGTGTGCGCGGTTGGTGCATGGCTCGCCCGGTGTTTGTGGCTAGAGTAGGGATGCTTGCCAAGAAGATGGTCTACAAGCCTACAATTCTCAACGCTCAACGCACCCTCTTCTGCAGTAGTAGTAGTAGTAGTAGTAGTAGTAGTAGTAGTAGTAGTAGTAGTACGTGGTGTGGCATTGGCATCCTAGATGTGAAAAACAGCGGGTGAGGTCTAGAAAGACATTAAAAACAGCTGTTTTTGGGAATCGAAAAAAAACGTCAAAAACAGTGCGAAAAACAGTGGGGCCACATATACCGCAGGGGGGCCTTTCCCCCCGCGCGCGGAACGCCTCCGCCTCCGCTCCTCCGCCTCCGCCTCCTACGCATACGTAGGCCGCCGCCGCCGCTGCCCCCTCCCCTCCCCTCGGCCGATGGCGAGCCGCTATCGGTGTTCAATCCCAAGCCCACGCACGCGTCGCGATCCGCCTGCGTGGTGTAGGTGGCCGCGGTCCCGCGCGCACGCGCGCACACCGCGATCGCGCGCGCCCTGTCCCGCTCGCACGCCACGCTCGCGCGCGCCGCGCACGGGCGGCCCCAGCCCTAGCCCCGCCCAAAAAAAAAGTGGCAAAAACGGAGGGCGTTTGAAAAACAGTGAAAAACACTCCTAGATGGGAAAAACAGTGGGGGGGGGTCCAAAAACAGTAAAAACAGTCTGTTTTTGGCCTTCATAGAAAAACAGACAAAAACAGTCCCAAAAACAGTACCGGGGGGGGGGGGGGGCTCTCTAACGAATTCTCGCCGGGCGAGGGCGCTCGGTCGGGTGCGCGCGCTCTCTCTCTCCCCCTCGCTCTCACTCTCCCTTCTCCCTCTCTCGCTCCCCCCCTCTCTCGCTCTCTCCCCCTCGCTCTCGCTCTCTCCTTCGCGCTCCTTCGCTCTCCCCCGCTCTCCCCCACCTCCCTCTCTCTCGCTGCCTCTCTCTCGCTGCCTCGCTGCCTCGCTCTCTTGGTCTCGCTCCTGCGCTCTTGCTCCCGCGCTCGCTCTCCCCTCTCTCGCTTTCCCCTCTCTCGCTTTCCCCTCTCTCGCTCGCTCTCCCACCCTCCCTCTCTCTCTCTCTCTCCCCCCCCCATCCCCCTCGCTCTCACTCCCTCACTCTTTCTTACTCGCTCGCTCTCTGTCTCGCTCGCTCGCTCGCTTTCGCTCGCTCGCTCTCCCTCCCTCCCTCCCTCCCTCCCTCCTTCTGTCTCTGTCTCTCCTCGCGTTCTGTCTCTCCGTCGCGCGCGTGCGCTCTCTCTTTCTCTCGCTCGCTCTCTCTCCACACCCCTCCCTCTCTCTCTCTCTCTCCCCCTAGCTCCCTCTCCCCCTAGCTCCTGCGCTCTCCCTCTCCCTTGCTCTTGCTCCCTCTTGCTCCCTTCTCTCTCTCTCTCTGTCCCTTGCTCCCCCTCTCCCTCTCCCTCTCCCTCGCTCTCCTCTCTCTCCCTCTCTCTCCCCCTCCCCCCTCGCTCTCGCTCCCTCACTCTCTTTCTCGCTCGCTCGCTTGTTCCTCGCTCGCTTGCTTTCGCTCGCTCTCCTTCCCCCTTCCCTCCCTCCCTCCCTCCCTCCCTCCCTTCTTCCCTCCCTCCCTCCCTCCCTCCCTCCCTTCCTCCCTCCCTCCCTCCCTCCCTCCCTCTCTCTCTCTCTCTCTCTCTCTCTCTCTCTCTCTCTCTCTCTCTCTCTCTCTCTCTCTCTCTCTCTCCACACACACACACACACACACACACACACACACACACACACACACACACACACACACACACACACACACACACACACACACACACACTTGCTCCCCCTCCCCCTCCCCCTTCCCTCTATCTCGCTCCCTCTTGCTCCCTTCTCTCTCTCCCTCTCTCCCCCCTCGCTTTGCCCTCTCCCTCTTCTTCCCTCCCTCCCTCTCTCTCATTCTCTCCTTCATCACCCTTCTCTCTGGCCCCCTCCCTCCCCCTTCCCCTCTCCCCTCCCTCCTCCTCCTCTCTTTCTTTCCACGCACGCGTAAGCGCCCACATATGCTCACGCTCAGCGCATGGTGCATGAGTGCTAGCGTTGCCATTCAAAAACGGAGACAAAAACTGAAGGGCTTGCAAAAACGGCAAAAACGGCCTGTTTTTCGCCTTCGTAGAAAAACGGTGAATACGTTTCTCCCATCTAGGAAAACACTGTTTTTGGCCTCCGAAAAAAAACACTGTTTCTGTCTTTCACATCTAGGATTGGCATGTTGGTATTGGCATTTTGATGTAAGGGCATGCTGAGAGGTCTAGGCAGTGAAGACACTTGTGGAGCATCTTGTCAGCTACTAATACCATCCCTAGCCACTAGCCACATACACCGGACGAGCCATGCGCTATTGTAAGGCGCCAACCACCTGCATGACCATGGCCCCCTCCTTTCTCCTTTCAGACCTACTCTAATTCTTCTTCTTGACTTACTCTAGTAGAGTACGAGTTCTTCTACTCTACGGACATCGGAAGTTTCCTGTCCGCATCCTTCTGTCGGCGTCGGTAGAATGCGTCTCTCCTTCCGCTTCCTGCTGCTCTCTCTCGTCTGCGGGAGGCAGTGTGGCTGCGTGCGCGTGGCGTCGCGGCGCGAGTTCCTTAGCAGGGCAGTGACCGCCGCCTCAGTCCCGCTCCTCGCACCACTCAGCGCGGAGGCTATAGTGAATGGAGACGCTGTCTCAAACGCCGAGGCGGCCGCCACTGGCGCAGTGGGGCTCTGGTGAGCTCTCCATCACTCCCTCAATCCTCGATTGCCTGCCTCCTTCCCCACCCCGCATTCACTCTACTCGTCAACCATCGGGCCAGAGGGGCGGCAAGAAAGGCCGGAGGTGGCGGAGACTGCCCACGCAAGACACGCAGTAAAGTCTCAGTGTCTTTGTGACCAAGGAGCAAGTATAGCCCTGAGCCCGCTCCAGCGGCACAAGAGACCACGCGCGCTTGGCTGCATCTACGTGCACCAATCTCTAGCTCGTTAGGCCTTACTCTTCTCTCGCGCCCCTTGACGCCTCCCCCCCCCCCCCCCCCGCTATAGGATTGATCTCACGAACTGCGATGTTTGCCGGAAGGGGTTGCCAGCAACATGCAGCGGCACACTCATCGCGCCAAACCTCGTGCTCTCGGCTCGACACTGTCTGGATACGCCTGCTGCACTGAATGGCACCCTCGAGCGAGTTGTGTTTGGTTCAGATATGTTCTCAAAGACAGCCATCTCTCGGTCGGTAGAAAGGGTGGTCACCACCAAGGACTATGGAATCGCAACTGAGGGAGGAGGTGATCTGATCCTCATCCGCTTCGCAGGCAGCGCGCCTATACCATGGCAAGTACAAGAACTTCCTTTTGGTCTCATTCCAACTAAAGCTGAGGAGCCGGAGGCCAAGAGGCGGAATTCGCCATTGTACCCCGATGGACTAGGAATGCCTACATTGCTAACGTATGGGTATGGACAACAGTCAACGGCAGGCACGCTAAATGCCGACAAGTATTCCGCTGGTATCTTAAAGAAAATTGCAGTGGACGTGCGCACCGAGATTCGGCCGTGGGCTGCAGGCTTCCTTACGACACCTGTAGAGCAAGGCACGGGCACGTGTGCGGGCGATTCGGGCGGTGGCGTTGTTGCTGCACTGCAAACGCCCGGAGGCAAGCTACGCAACGTGCTACTGGGGGTGCAGGCCGTTGCCAGTGTGCCGTGTGAAAACAACCAGCAGATCTTCGTCAATCCAGACGCCTTTTCCGACTTTTTGCTGCGCGCCAGCGCTGACTTGGGCGCACCCCTCAAGCCCACTCTCTCCTGGCGTGACTTTTAATGCCTCAATTGGTCGAATGGCGCTTGTGCTGTGTTGACAAGGTTTTGAAGCTGATTTTCAAAATAGGGTAAATAGGGAGGCGCCTCATGCCCTCCCCATCGTGCTCTAACCCGTTTCCTCCCCCGAGGGACCCATAAGTTGCGCTGATCACCACGCTCGCACGCTCTGCGCACTTGCTTGGCATGAGCTTGAGCTTGAGAGAAAAAGAGGGGCGATCGCCTCATTTGTCATTTGTATACTTGTTGCTTCCCCCAGTTTCGCCTTCGCACCCTTCATTCAGACAGGCGGTCCAATATCCAATGAACATTCGTCGTTACTGTCGGCTCGATGAAGGCGCAATCTTATCCAAGCAAATAAAAACTTCTCGATCTTCGATCTTCTCACGACGCGCGCGGCATTGAATTAGATATCCCGCAGCCACGCGCCGCCTCCTTATTCGCTCCCTGCCTCCTGCCTTGCGGCATCACCTTTCACATGTGCTTTGGGGTGGTACCAAATGAAGGCGCAACTGCCTTGAGAGGCTCTTGACCTTGTGAAGGTACTGACCCCGGGAGCCTGTGGCGCTTGTGCTTGTGGGCGGGCGCTTGATGCTAGGGGCCATGGGAGGCTGGTGAGGGTGGGCGTCGTGTCCACGAAGCCAGAACTTCTATGTGTCGTCGGAGCAGTTGCAGTTGCTACATCTAGCTGCAACGCTCACACTACGCACACCGAGAGCCATACCGTAAGCATGCCTTCGCGGATCCAAGCAATGCAACAAAAGATAGCTCGTAGTTCTACTCAAATCAGCGGGATGATAGCCCGTGATCCGAACCCCATTGGCTGATGATTACCACTCGTGCTGCTCTCTAGTGGCATCCCGGCACGAATCGCCAACCCGTCCCGGACTCAAAGTCTCTAGACTCACCCCTTCTGCCTTGTCCGCTGGTGTGCTACTATCACTCGCAGCTCCCACGCATCCCTCGAAAAAGGCGAGGACGGCTGTGAGCGGGAGGGACCGATGCAACGTCCTCATAGATTGAAGGCGCAACTCTGCTCGCTCAACCTCGCGTCTCGCATCCATAAAGTCGTCCGTCATATCATCGTCCTCACTCGCACAGCCGTCACGACACTCGTCGTCGGTGCGCTCACCGTACGACTTCCTCTCGGGGAGCCTTTCCACATCGAGCCTTTCGCTCTCCTCGCTCGCCGACCCGTCGGCCTCGACCTCTGCGGCGTAGGTTGCACAAGAACTCTCCACTGATGAGGGATCGGTGGGCGGGAACTCCTTGGCAGACGTATCACCGGGGGAGAATTTTACCACAACCTGAGACGTGCAAGGGAAACGAGGCCGACCTTAAGGCGGAGCTTGGGATAGAATGGGATGTATCCGCTGGCATTGAGACTGCGAGTTGCCTGCAAGTTTGAACCAGTCACGATAGCCTCCTATTCACCAAATTCCGCAACGGCATGGAATGCATGTGCTATAGATTGCACGCCATTAAGGCCTACTTTCGTACCTGAAATCGCATGGGGTCGTCGACCTTCCGCTGGCAGTGTTCATATACGGCGAGAGTGATTTGCGTGAGGTATGAAAGCTCCGCCACCTGACGAAATACGGCGACGACGCGCTCAGGTTCTCAAACGTCGATGGGTACCTAGATTCTAGGCTGACAAAAGAGCGCGGCGTCGACATAGAGATTCAGAGGCAGGGAGCGGGCAAACAAGCTCTCACTTGGTCTAACAGTGCTGCGCCCTGCTCATCGACAAGGCTTGGCAGCTCGAGCGCGGCGGGAGCGTGTCGGATCAGGTTGAGCAGCGTGTAGACATGCGACTCGGAAGTCAGATAGAAGCGCGTCTTCAGGTGATCATGACGCGAAACGTCTCCCACTGCTGCCGCCGCCTTGGGGTCGAGCTGGTGGACGGTTTCGGGATTCTCAAGATCCTCACCATGGCCTAAACTGAGCGATTCAGGCCGGATGTCCGTGACGATCTTGCGCAGCAGTGCACGAGTGGTTCCGAGGCCTGTGTCTATCTGCAAGGCAAATGTGGAAGGGCTCGCGTCTTTCGGGATGCTCGCTTTCGCATACGAGAGAGCATGGCTTGCATCGCAGCCTGTCGCACCATGTCTTCGAGCGAAGATCCATACTCCAGTGGAACAATAAGCTGAGCCAGAGGTCGGGCCAGTCTCATGGCGTCATGCAGAATAGCTGGCCGACCAAGCGCTTCGTAATTATGACGGAGATCGAATTTCAGGGCGTCGTAGATGTCGGGTATTTTAGACTGCACAAACAAAAGGCATAGCACGTGGTAGTCGGAGTGCATGAAGGGTGCTCTCAGGGCAGCGAGCAAGAAGGGACGGATCAGTTCGGCACGACCACGTGTCGCTCACTATTTCGTATGCATCCTCGTCACGCCGCGGACGGTGGAGCTCTCGAGTGAGTTTGCTCCACCGCAGGTAGAGGAGAAAAAGAGACTCCCCGTGGTAAAGGGTGTGAGCGTCTCCGAGCTTCCGGCGGATGGCATGCAGGACGGATAGGAGACGTCGAAGCGATGAGTGGAGCTGTTTCACGTGGCCTCGAGGGTTGGCGATGAGGAGCATCGGGGCCACGAGGGCAGGAGCTGCTGTCGGTACAAGACGAGCCTGCACGTCCGGCCAGGCAGCGTGAGAGATGGGAATACACTCGCAAAAGTGCGGCGTTCCGGAAGCTGAGGTAAACCACAGCATCAAGGAGGCATGGTAGGACCTCATTAGGCCGCCGAGGCACCTGAAGCTCTGACGAGGTACTCAGGTCGACGTCCATTTGCATAATCGTGTGAAGGGTGTCCTTGATTTCAGCAGCCTTCGCTGCGACGGCCGACGCGTCGTCAAGCATTCGATTGCTAAGGTCGTCTTTGCGGATGAGGGAAACGAGGATGGGTGGCAGTTCGCCTGGAGACGATGGAATGCACGCGGGCCGACGTTAGCTGCGAGTATACGTGCATCTCTCGTCAAACGAGGAGGAGCATAGCGGGACGCAAGTCTGGTTGGGCGTGTGCCACATCGGGGAGGGGAGACATGGCCGAAGGCCAGTCGCGCCATCGCACCCGCGAGTTCAAGCAGTCCTTTCGCGACCGCAGCAGCAGTGAGTTGGACCCTTCCCTCGTCGGAGGAATAGAACTTGACGTCGTGCCGGTATGTGGAATGCAAATGAAGTAGGCAACGCGTGCCTGCTCGCAAGTGGCAACCCAGATTTCAGCACGCACACGTAAGGCTTGCCCTGTAGCACCAATGCCGTAGTGGTCCCAAGCTACTTGCGTTGGCGACGTCACAATCCAATCCTTGCCGGAAGCACAAGCTTTCCGCACTCAGAAGAGGTCAACATACTACAACAAGTGGGATGCCAAGGCGTACCATCCGCTTTCGACATATCCTCCCTCAGTGCCCTCCCCAGGAGTTCCGACTCAGCGCGTCCGGCGGCGGTGAGCTCGCCCCCCCACTTCATGATCAACTGGGCCTCAGAGACTTCGCCGGTGCGTTCGCATAATGAGACACGCTTGACCTGCGCGTCGAGGTGGGTGGTGGGACCCTTGCCTTGGATTCGACCTTGGGCAAAGCGCCCATGACACAGAATGATGATAGCTTTGTCAATCTTCTCTAGATAAGGGCATGGTCCAGATCGGTGCGGGTAAGTTATGCGCCACCTGAAGTTTCCGATTCACGCCATGAAAAGGATGCTGCGAGAGCACCCACCGCAGCTGCCGGAGTTGCCCCAATTTGACGCCCTCGAGGTCAGAATCCGATGAGGCCGATGAGCCCGGCGCGAGACGAGCGGACATGTCATTCAGTAGACTGTCCACAAGATCTAACGCCTGCTGCAACCTGGGTACAGCGTGGACCGGGAGGCACGGGCGACATAAGTGAATTTGAGATTTGGTCGGTATATCACCTCGAGATTACGTGACGCTAGGTGAGAACAGGCACAAGTAGTGCGCTCAGTCGCCAGCAATGCCACGTGACGGGGGTGTCTTCAATTCGCTCGGGGCACTCACTGCTTGGGCTTCTTAAGCTTTATCTCCTTCTTACTGTGGCAAAGTCCCTGCAAGGTGAAGAAGTCGAGCATTTGTCTGTTGCGCACCTTCATCTTCAACTTCTGCTTAGGAGTGCGGTCGCCGTGGCGGATCACAGAAATGAGCGCGCGTAGTTCAGGCTTATGAACACCAGTTACCACGCCGTTGGCGGGCGACGCAACGATACGTGGGGCGTCCGCTGTCTCATCGTGCATCAGTACACACGAGGGTAAACAAGCTTGGTGCGGCGACATGCCGCTGGAATCATTATCGATTGTTGATGTGTCCTCGTCAGCGTCAGCGTTGGCGAACCGCCGGGACGACGAGGAAGGAGTGGGGACTTCTCTAGGGGCTAAAAAGGGCGACTCGGGTCCGGAGAGAGCGCGGTACGTCATGCGTCGGAGTACAGCTGAGAGGTGAGCGCATAGCGCACGAGCAGAAGGGGGGGTGGTTGAGACGTGGGAAGGTTTGGGAGGGCTTGGGACGCGCGCCGTTGTGCGGAGACTAAACGGATGGCGCTATCGCTTGTGGAAGGCGCACCGGCTGCATCGTGGTAGTAGGCCGAGGATGACTTCACGAAGCTCCACCCATTGACATCGCAGACGTACGATCGTCCGTGAGCACGAAGAATATCAAAACCGTTTACCATCTGCCCGAAAGCCAAGGAGATCCGTCGTGCGAACTCCTTCTCATCTGCGGTCAGGAGCACCGGATGGCGGACCTCCTTACCTCGGGCGTCACGGACCACGCGGCCATCAAGTGTTGGAGCCTTACGCGCCTCGGCGTACGCGTATTTGGGA
>CM030945.1:284604-317604 GCA_018136815.1 Isochrysis galbana | reverse complement strand
CAGGTTACAATGTCAGCGACGTAAACCCAGTGAGTGCCGACCCTGGAAGCGATGAGGAGGTTTGCGATGCACCTGCACTCCGCCTTCTCTTCTCCTCGCGAAGAGCAAGGATGTGGCCCATCAAGGCAGATGTTGCGCAGGTGAGCTGCCTTGCGTTGTCTGAGAAAATACATTCCTTCTTTCCTGCGAGTTGACTCACACGAGGCATGGTGCTCGCTCAACATCCTTGCGACCCCACGGCTCACTTCTCAAGCTTTAACGGTCGAACACTCGACCAAGCCCTCGACCCACGGAGACGGGGCGTGATTGGTCCTTATTGCTTCCTCCTATTATTCTCTTGTAGATATCTCTTCTCTTCTCTTCCCTCATTCAGCGGCATGTACACTGGTTCGCACGGGCAGAGCGCCTGCAAAAGACGATCGGCGTCCGCTTCGCTGATATCTCGCAATTGCGCCGGGTGTTCGTCGAACCTTCGTACATTGAGGTGCACAGCCTTATCCGCAATTCGCCATTGTCCAACCACTCCTTTCGAGGAGGCGGACCTTGATTCACCGATGCTGATCGCTGACTTCAATCTGCTACCTGTTAGTTGGAACGCCTCGATCCGTGCTCCGCTTCGGCGGCGGCCATCGCCTCTCGCGTAGGCTTTCCGTCAACGCACGAAACCAAGCCACTCCGCCGTTTGCTCCACATGGTCGGCTGCCGACGCGTGGTCAATCGTATCGAGCGCGAGCGAGGAGCGTCCCCGGATTTCCCTCTCGTCACCTCTATAGAACCGCATCATCATAGGTGAGTCGCACCGAGGACGGCAATATTGGAGAGCTCAGCCGGTGCTGGATGAGCACTTCCCATTGCTTGTGTTTGTGGTAGTACTACTTGCACGCCTCGACCTCCATCAGGTTGAGCCTCTTGGGCGACGGCGTACTTGGCGCACTTTCAGCCCATCATGTCTTTGCCGCCTTTCCATGGGCCGACGAAGGCGTGTTATCTGATGCAAGGACCGGCGTGATGCAGAACAAGATGCTCGGCATCTATGCCTTTCAGGTGCCTGTTGCCGCACGCCAATACAGCTCGCGGTCTACCTCTCCACCGAGCCACGTTGCCGCCCGGACTGCTGATATCCACAACCCCCACCTGAAGCCGCCTCGCTGCGTTCCTCTTTGTCTATGTAGCTTGGTCTACCACATCTCCTTCTTGTGGGCGAACGGAATGGGAACGGCGCCGTGTTCCGCGACCATCCGGCCGAGATCTCGAAACTAGCTTTGGATGCATTACGGAGCCTATTTGGGGCCATCTATCTCGACCAAGTGAGGCACGAGCACCATCGGAAGGATGGTCTCTGGTTGACCTCTGGAGTCGCGAGATGCGTGTTGCTACTTCGTTGCCCCTGCTCGCTGGGATTGCTCATCGCGCACAATCTTTGCTTCCCTTCGGACTGATATCAGGGGTTTGACGCATGTCGCATACTTTTTGCCCAACTATTGTTTCCTTTGGCGGAGGACCTTCCGCTTCGCCGCGCTTGGCTCGCTGCCGCAAGGGAGCGCACTCCCCCTCCCGACTCCGCTCCTGCTAATCCCGACGAGAGCGAGCACGACCGTAAGCTCCTGGAGTTCCAAGAGGCGACTGGAATTCGATTCGAAGCTTTTGGTCTTTTACGTCAGGTAGGCCAATATGGCCCGATCCGTATGGGCGTCATCGGTTGTGGTTGAATACGTGCGTTTGCGCCACCTCAGTGGAGCCGGTTTAGTCTGCTCTTGTCTGACAAGCGCGTCCTTTTTTACGATGGCTGACACGAAGTTTTATCTACGCAGGCAATGACCCATCCGTCGTTTTTTCACACGATCGTTGTACCCATGCTCGGTACTGGCTGGGCTCCCTCTGCACGCTTGAATCCCGGGTCTGAGGCCGCCACAAAGTTGGCTGGTGGGCTCGACCCACGACTCCACAACCAGAGGCTCGAGTGGCTAGGGGACGCGCTTTTGAACCTGGCGACCATTGACCATGTGAGTGCCCTCGTCGAGCCTGTTGCATTTCTAGTCTAAGATCTCCCCTCATGGAAGCGTGCGGATAGATGCGTAACGAAGCCGCGCGCCTTGCGCTGGTAGATCTTGCATTCGTACCCAGAAGGCAGCGAGCAACCCATGCAGCTCCTTCGAACCGCCATCGTCAATAATGCCGTGATCTCCGAAGCGGCAGCAAAGTGCGGCGCTGCATCCCGTCCATCACAGCCTAATGCTGTATGCACGCATACGTACATGGCCGAGCACGCGTTGTCGAACGACGTCAGCAAATCTTGCATCTTGCGCACAATCTATCCTTTTCATGACTGAGCTCGCACCACAGCGTTACGGCCCATCAGGATAGCCCAAGCTAGCTTCCCCGTCACTCACACGAGCACCCCGTTATTGGAATAGGGTCGGTCTACACCACATCGCTCGATACTCGCACGATCAATTTGGTGAGCCTGGCCGAGCCAGAGACAAGATGCTTGCTGATTGCTTTGAGGCCATCCTCGGTGCGATCTTTCTCGATAGGAGACATCTTGGTATTGCAACCGTGAAGGCCTTCCTCTCAATTGTTCTCTTCCCGATCACCCAGGTGAAGCATGTGGAGCAGAAGTAACACTGCGCATTGCCGGAGCGCGGCCGCCATTACGGAGCGAATTGTCCGGCGAGGCCCACTTGTGTGTACTCGCCCGTAGCAACTTCGCCCCGACAGCACATTGCTCATGCTTCTCTATCTTCCCCCCACCCACCCACACAGTCAACCGTTGAGGAGCGCCGCTGGGTGGATCCCAAGGCTCGGCTCCAGCACTGCCTAAATGAATTTGCTGCGGAGACGGGGATCGAGATGAAAAAAAAATTTGAACTCATGGAAGAGTCGGGGCCTTCTCATGATAGGATGTACAAAGTTGGGTGCTACATCAACGAGGTGTGCATATGGGACGCACACTTAGGGGTTGGTGCCAGTGCATTAGAATCTTTCTCCGCCCCCCCCCCCCCCCAAACACACACACACACACACACATCAATCCCCAGCTACCGAGACGCCACCGTGCACTCTTTTGCTAGCAGGTTCTCGTCGCCACCGCTCGTGGCCATTCGATCACAGACGCCCAAATGGGCGCAGCGCTTCATGCGCAAGACGAGCTGCACCTTTCGTTGGACGACTGAACTTTGCCTTGGTGCTCGAGCCCAAGCCGCAATCGTGGTGCGTCATTCATAGCGGGGAAAGAAGGGAAGCATGCGCTATGAACCCCAATACTAGGAGAGGCGAAGAATTTCATTGGCGTATGCCATGCAAGGCATACGGCAAATTTTCCTGTTTGAGATCCGAGCGGGTGCACACCTCATTGAAATAAGACAGAGATATTGTACTTCACTTACTCGGACGATCAGGTTTGACGGTTTGATTTGACGCCTTGATTGCGGTGTCTATGAGTGTGGATAACTCAAAGGCATTTTGCGCCCTTGAGGGAAGCCTACGGTGGGCTGGGGCCTCACACTTTCGTACCCGAGTCACGAGTATTAAAAAAAAACGTCTGAAGGTTCTGGGCTACACACCTACTAGACGCCAAATATTCGCTACCCTTCCGCCGACACTGCCCTTTAATTTCCCTTCACACCACTTCTTCCCCTTCGCCCTCCTTCATTCCATTTTCTTTGGTCTTTGGTATCCGGGGTGCGGCCCAGGTGCACTACCATGGGCCCGGTTTGGATCGCGGGATCGGGGCAGGCTTTTGGGTATCCGAGTCACAAGTATAACAATGACGAGAACATTAGCACCGGATTCGCCCTATATAAACCACCACACCCACAACCTTAGGGCGGTCAAACAGTGATGTATAACTACAAAAAAACCTCAAAATATTCTTACCGCACTCGCGGCGCATGGAACCGCTACCTACACGTAGTATACTTTCTATACCCCAACTCCCCCAGCCCTTCCCCCCCCGCCATCAGGCGACTCCCCCCGTGGATGTATAACTACTAACATGTGGGGGGGGGGGGGGGTGCATTTTTTGACCGTTCTCCGACAACTAAGTTTATACTTGGTTGACCCATGGGGGGGCACGAGCCCCCCCCTCTCTCCACTCCTCCCCTGCCATGGGGGAGGAACCACCCATCCTCCTGGCACGCCTGATGGCTTGCCAGGAGGCCACTGCCCTACTGACCCACTCTCTTCCCCACAGGCTCGCCCCATTCGCCCATCCTGGCCCCTCGTGACCAGCCCATTGCTCCAACCCCCCCTCCCCCCCTGGTCGACAGGCAGACAGGTGCAGATTGGGGGCCCCAGAGGCTCAGGAGCGCCAGCGAGGGAGAGGCAGGGGAGGCCAGGGCCCAGTCCCAGCCTCCTCTGCCCCCAGAGCTGGCCTCCAGGAGCCTCCAGGGGTCGCCAGGGGCAGCTGCAGGCCTGCCGCAGGCGCGCCATCGCGCGTGCCGCAGGAGAGGGGAGAGAGAGCGCGGAGAAGGGGGTGGGCGGAGCGAGAGCTCCGCTCACCGAAAAATAGGTAAGTCCCGCACCTGTTTACAGGATAAGTCGGGGCTGAGACCGCCGCCCACTCGGAGACACAGGAGGAAGGGGGGGAATGATCACCGGGGGGGGGCGCGGGCCACCGGACCATATCTAAGCCCTTCACCCCTATCCCCCTAGTAGTGCACGGGGGGAGTCGCCTTATGGCGGGGGGAGAAGGGACGGGGAAGTGGGGGTGTAGAAAGTTTCCTACGTGAGTAGAAAGTAGAGGGTCCACGGCCGCGTGTGCGGTGAGACTATTAAAAGGTTTATTGACCGTTCTCCGAAGCCTAAGAAAACTCCTGGCTCCTGGGTGGCTTACCCGCCACCACGAAAATTTGCCGAGGAAATGGTGGGTGGGTTTTACCCCCCCCTCGCCCCGCCCCTCCGCCCTCCGCACACGCGTTGAGGCTCTACTCTAACAATACAAAACTGGCGGTGGCGGTGGCGCCCCGGCCCCGGGGCCAATAATAAGGTTATTTCTTTCGGGGAGGCGGCTTGCTTTCATTTGGTACCGGAAGGAGGGGTCTCCTTCCCTCCGGTATCTCCTCTCTCCCTCCCTCCGGAATCTCCCCCCTCCCTCCGCCTCCCCGCCCCCCCCTCCTCCGCCCCCCCATAGCCCATAGTCCATAGTGAGTGACCGGGCTGCCCTTTTCATTTTATCACCCTTAGCCTTAGAAGTTAAAATCGTGTTTGACCGCCCTGGAGACTATGGCGGCCCGGGATGCGGGATGACCTTTCCGCTTTCCGCGTGATGGCGCCCGGGGGGATTCGTCGAGGATCGTCCATCGTCCTGCCCGGCGCCATGGTCCATGGTACAGAACGGATGGCCGTTGCCGTTGCTTTCGTCGCACGACCCACGACCCCCACAGCGCCAGAGGTAAGTAAGAGCTAAGGGGTGCCTGGAGTGATTCGATGTGGTAAAGTGTCCTTCCCACCCTTGACCCTTGAACTGGTGAATGCTTGCGGATATGGCACTGGCCATCGCTGAAGAATTTGTGTAGACTGACCATATTGCATATTGCCCAGGTCCACCAGTTGCCAGTTGCCAGTTGTGGGAATGTGTGGCGCACTCGGCAGCCACAAATTCGAAGGAAAGATTTTCATCGAATTCGTCGAGTCAATTCGATGTTGTGTTGCACCCTTGAGCGTCGACGCCCGCGCTGGTGCCATGTGTCATGGTCATGGAGATTGCGGTGACCTCTCGCCTCTTGCCTCTTGCCTCTTGCCTCTCGGCTCTCGGCGAGGGGCGAGGGTACCACGTTCCACGTAAGAACTTATAGCGTCATAGAACATCTTGTTAGATAGCATTCCTAGCGACATCCACCGGACGAGCCATGCGCCCACCGCGCACACCCCCATCGCGGGGGAGGGGCTCCGTTGCCGTCGAACGAAGGGCTACGGTCCCACAGCACTAAGGTTATACTAGCACAACAATAATAAAACTCTGACATTATCACGCGCCCGTCTGCCCATCCACTTTCGTCGGAACACGACCTTCCCCCCGCTCCCCCTTTTCTTTTCCCGCCCCCCCCCCGCGATGAGATCCCCCTCCTCGCCGCTCTCCGCCTCTCTCCACCATCTCCTCTCCGTGCACGGCGAGGAGATCGCGGTGTGCTGGAGCTCTCCCGGCTGTGAGCCGGTCGAGCTCACATACCACCAGCTCCACGCCACCGCCACCGCCATCAGCAGAGGGCTGAGGCAAGCAGGAGCCCACGGCGGAGCTCGGGTCGCTGATCTTTGCGATGAGGGGACCGAGCTCGTTCTGGCGCTGGTGGCGCTCGCGTACGCTGGGGCAGTGCTGGTCCCTCTCGATCCGGCTGCACCTCCCCTTCGAATCCGAGCGATACTCGACGATGCTCAGCCCGCCCTCGCGATCTGCAGCAGAGAGAGCGGAGCGCTCAGCGAGTTGGGCATCCGTGTCTTTACTCTTCTCGAGCTCAAGGCCATGGGCGAGGCAGGGGGGCGGGAGCCACCGCCGCCGTACATTGGTTCTTGCTCCAGCCCAACATGCGCACCGGGCATCGGGTCACAAATTTCAGCTGATACTTCCACCGAAGCCGAAGAGCCGCGCCGCGATCGAGGTACTCGATCTGCTGCAATGGGTGATCTCATAGAATCAGGTGCCTTGAACCATATCATCTACACTAGCGGCAGTACTGGTGCTCCCAAGGGCGTCGCTTGTCCCGTGAGCGCTCTCCATGCCTACTGTCGCGCAAAGATTGCCGCCCAGGAAATCAGTCACGACTCTCGAGTGCTAGTCGCTTCAGGTGCGTGCCCTACCCACCTCACCTAAGAGTTGATGAGCCCTTTGCTTAAATCCATCCGAGAATGCTTCTAGTCATGGCAACGCGTCGACGCTTCAGGGATTGCGCGTGTAGGGGGGGATACTCCCAATTTTTCTGTAGACTGCTCGAATCTTCAGGGCGTTCGACGCCACCTGTTGATTGGCTCCACCCCATATCCCTTCTCATTTTCAGCGCATACTTGGGATCCTTGCGTCGGCGATGTCTGGTCGACCCTTCTGGCTGGTGGTACGGTTTGCGTCGTGCCCCGACATCTGCTGCTGACGTCACTTCTTGATGTTGTCCACCACACGAGGGCGACTCACCTCTGTGCGACGCCCACATTGTTTGCGCTCATGATGGCTGCCTTCACAGATGGTGATGGTACTAAAGGCGCTGAGCGTAGTCAAGTGGGTGACGCTCACCGACGCTCACGAGGCGGAAGAGCCAATATTCGTTTCAATGCGTGGCGTCTATCGAGCCTGCGCGTTGTGGCGTTGGGTGGCGAGCAGCTGGCGATGGCGCTCGCACAGAAGTGGGCAGCCATACTATCCACCGTTCCGAGCGACTATCTTGATGACGATGCGCAACCGGGCGCGGGCAACGCGACTGTTCCTGCCGAGGAGATGGAGCGTGACAGCCCTGAACCCATTGGGGCCCAGGTGCAAGTGCAAAGACCTCGATCCCAGAATGCTCTCCCAGCAAAGACCGCTGGGGTCTCATTGTTCAATACATATGGAGTGACGGAAGCGACGGTCTACCAAACATTGTCAGCTAGGTTGCCTTCTTCACCCGTGCGACGACCCTGTAGGTCCAAAAACCATGCGCCCGGTAGCGATCCCCGAGCCCACCAAGCAAGCCTGGAGAAGACATGCATTAGCGGTAGCAACCTCGGGGATGTAACGACTTACGCCGGCGGGTGTCCTGCTGAGATAACTGGGATTTCTAGTTCAGGTTGGCCTTTGGAGGGCGTGATTCTCGGGCTTGCTCCGTTTGTGGATGGCCAGTCCAACAAGGGCAACTCCGTTGGCCTAAATGACGGCGGTGGTGCGGACGACAAAATCTCTGCGTATCACGTGGTTTCTGGGCGCGGGCTTATAGGCGAGGTGCTATTGAGTGGAGTACAAGTCGATGGTGTTCATTATTGGCGACGACCCGATCTGACCGAAGCCAGCTTTGTTACACTGAAAGACGACCAGCTGCTCGTGGTCCGTAGGGGTACTCGTATAGTGGGAGAGCACTGTTCGTCGTCAAAAGACCCTGACGGTGGGCAGAAGGCGATGGAAGAAATCCCGTCCCCTGATAGCTCAAAGGAGCGTCGTTGGTTTCGCACGGGCGACCTCGCGATATGGAGCGATGAAACTGGCTTGACTTTACTAGGGCGCATGGATGCCCAGGAGCGTGTTGCCTTCGAACTTCACGATAGCTGTTGCCCTCTGCGTGTCCTCTGCACACAGGCACGCCCCGTCCATATCAGTCCGAATGCGCGCCATAAATTCCAAGTTTTGCTTCTTATGCCCATCCCCCCTCTTTTGCCACCAGGTGAAATTGCGCGGGCAGCGTCTCGAGTTGAGTGAGATTGAGGCGATTGCGCTCACGTGTTGCTTGGTCCGCGCTGCCGCAGCGGCGGTCCGTGGGGATCAGCTTCTCCTATACACGGTGCCCAAAATCTCTAGCGGTAACGTCCACATCCCTGTCTTGTTGCTGCATCGCTGTTGTAGACCCCATGACCCCTCCAACGATGACGGCGAACACCGCTTCCGCGGGCTCTCACGGCCTCCCATCGCGTGACTGCTCCCATTGAACCCTCCCCCTCCCTCTGCATCCCCTCAACCCAGACTCCTTTGCGCACGGCGGGGCCATGGCAGTCTCATTGCACATGCGGGCACGCCTGCCAGACGCCATTGTCCCGTCGCGTGTCGTCGCGATCGACTCATTGCCGCTCACCCCCGGTGGCAAGCTTCTGCGCTCCGCTCTTCCGGACCCGCCGCCCCTCGATGCCAAAGTGGTTGGTGTTGGCGTCGGAGGACGTGGGCTAGCCACGCAGACGGAACGTCTTGTAGCGGCTGCGTGGGAGGCAGAGCTGGGTTTGCCGCCACTGTCAGTGGGGCCCTCAAGCAACTTTTTCGCCCTTGGCGGTACATCTACGGCGGCTGTGCGGATGCTTCGACGGCTTGCACCCGATTTGGCAGGTAGGAGTTGGTGTACGTTTGCAATGGGCGCTGCCGCTCGAGGGGAATGCATCGAAAGTCGGCGTGGTGGATGCATGTTGGCTGTACTTGCTCGCGTGGATGGTGCTCACCGAGGATTGGCCTCGTGCGCGATCGGTCCATGTGGATGTGCAAGGAATGTGAGATTCGCGCCATGTTGCCCTCTTGCTTGACAGGTGGCGGTGATGCGTTTGAACTAGGAAATCAGCGTTTTGCGACGCGCTTGTGTGGCGTATATCGCCGTCCCACGGTTCGTGGGTATTCCGCATGGCTCGAGTGGGCGTCAGCAGCGCCACCGTCTGCCGTTGGCGATGACTTGTTGCACCTGAGTTCGGGGCAGCTCGAAGGAACAACGCCGATGGAGAGGTACAACCGTACTAAGTTGGTGACTCGACATGATTCCGCCGTCCGTAGAATCGTATCCATTGGTGGGGCACTACCCCATCATTCCCGGGATGTCCCACATGACGATCGTTCATGCGACCCGGGATGCATTCCCCACAGTGCATCGAGCGCCCTCAATCGCCGGCTGTCCGAATCTCCATTGTTGGCAACAAATTCTCGAGCACTACCTGTTGCATCGGAAGCCTCGCTCGCAGGGGCGGTAGCTTTAGGTATTGCCACGGAGAAAAATGAGTTGGATGTCATGGCCGCTCTATTGAATGCTGGTGTTCCCCCTAATGGGGTCGTGTCGCGCAACGATCTCGGTGGACCTGCCCATTGCACACCTCTGTTTGCCGCATCAGCGGCTGGTCACACAGAGGCTACGGCCCTACTCCTTGCCGCGGATGCGTCGGCGAACTTGTCCGACTTGCAAAATCGAGCTCCGTTACACGCCGCAGCTGTGGCGGGCTCCTTGCCTGTGGTTCGCATGTTGCTCAGGGCTAAAGCACAGGTTCACGCCAGGAACGCCAACAAGTGGTGTGCGCTTTTTCACGCCGCGGCGACAGGGACGCCCGAAGTCCTAGCCGAGCTGATTGCATGGGGGCTTCCGAAATCTTCGGCCTCAAATGGTGCCAAATCTGCACGCCACACTAGAAACGAGGACCGCAATGATGCCGTCAGCGGGGGAAATCTTGGCGATTCCAATGGAGCATACTGTCTGAGGACCATCTTGGACTCAAATCGACGCACCCGAAACGCGGTTGTTGCCGTCGACCGTTGGGGCTTGACCCCACTATGTTGGGCAGCGCGGCACGGAAATACGAAGGCCGTCGAGCTTCTCCTTGCGGCGCGAGCAAATCCAAACGGGTGCGGCAAGCGACCATCGATGGCAAGGCTTGAACGAAACACTAGATTACCCTCCAGTGAGGTGCGATCGCGGGGTGGGTTGCAAATTAAAAGCTGGGGCGCAAGCCTTGCCAATGTTGCCGATTACTCTATGGAATCCGATGGCGTGGCTTGTCACAAAACTGTGGAGCCATATCCTCTTGCATCGATGAACTCAATCGTCACAGTTGAATCTTCCTGTTCTTCTGGCTTTCCGCCTTCATTGCTAGACGATGGTGGTTGGTCGCCACCAATCAGCTTGGCGATCTATGCTGTTGTCACTGGCTGCGCCTCTGCGGAGACAAGCCTCAAGTTGATTTGCTCGTTGCTGGATGCACACGCAAATCCATCATTGCGCGATGCGAATGGTCGACCACCGAATAGCGTCGCGAATGCTGCCGGGCTGTTCGATGTAGTAGAAGCTTTGACCACGGCGTTAGCGCTAGAGGCCGAATCGAGGGCTCAGCAACATTGGGTAGGGGATTCCCGTGAAATTGTGCGCTCTCGCTCCGAGCATCCGACTAAACCTTTGCGAACGGTGCTTGCGTTAGAGGCCGCGTCTTGCTCTACACGAGCGGAGCAAGGGCAAGGTGGGCGCGTAGCTTCAGCGTTGCCGGTAACTAGTAAAAGGTGGCCTCCCGGTTCTGAGATGCCTCATGATTGGATTCATGGTGGTGGAACTCCTCAAGTCACCACGTTTTCCATCGGCGACAGCACGGCCGGTCGACTCCTCTTTCAATGGTGCTTGGACTGACAACGAGTATGACTATGGGGGCGGCGTAGAGCGGAGGCAGAGGCGGGCGATGACGAAATGGAAGAGGAGTGTAAGAAGCCTACGTTTGAGGAGGTCACGTTCCGTCGAATATGGGACGGGCTCGGTATGAGCCATCAAACGTTCATAATATATTTTAACTTGATAGATGGAAACCCGTTAGTAGTATTATATTTAAATTAATTTAATCGAACGTTACATAGAACTCGTGTGTC
The DNA here is from genome assembly GCA_018136815.1 of Isochrysis galbana. Taxonomy (NCBI): domain Eukaryota; phylum Haptophyta; order Isochrysidales; family Isochrysidaceae; genus Isochrysis; species Isochrysis galbana. The sequence goes on along the minus strand of CM030945.1, from coordinate 306,341 downwards.
TATTCTGAAAACATCAACTAAGTTAATACTTGGTTCAACCATGGGGGGGCACGAGCCCCCCGCCCTCTCTCTCCTCTCCTCCCCCGAGACCAAAAGCGTTCAATTATCCGCCATCCCTGCTAGCACCTTTCGTTGTCACCTGGAGGTTTCTCTTGAGTCAACTTGACACTTCACATGTTGAGACACACACGTGGTCTTACTCCATTCACTCGATTTGGGCAGGGTCGATATCTCGCTGAAATCACGATCCACATGTCTCGCTCGTGTCGTTACGTACGAAAACCAATGAGTTGTGGCGGGTTGTGGTGGTGGTGGGTCTATACTTCCAATAAGGGGATCTATCTACAAGCGCGCCTCGCTCAATGTCAGGGTGAGATCGTGGGGATCATGAGGGTAGCTATCCAACCCACTCGTTTGGCAAGAGGGTATGCTGCATGTCTCTTATCCCGCTCGAATGGTGCGTGAACAAAATATATGTGCACGATACTAACAAACATGTCCAACACTAGCAACTTTGACATAAATGACCAAACACAATAAACAATACTGCATCCGGAACATATCAAGAATCTCCTTAATAGCACGAAATCCGACAATAGGGCGTGGCGGGACGAAATTGATCGGCGAGCTCTTCATCGCAACAAGGAGAAGGAGCTGTACGAAAAATTCGTGAATAAGCTTCAAGATGGCAAATACGGCAGGTTCATAAGGGTATACATATCATTCAGACGTTTCGATACAGGGTATGTCAATTACGATCAGCTCAAGAATGCGGCCACAGAAGAGGGGTTAGAACATCAAATGAACAACATTGAGGATGGCGATTGAACGCGTTCCACGTGTAGGCTGATGGTGATTGAACGCTTTTCCATGCTGTGGGTGATGGTGATTGAGCGCTTCTCGCCTCGCCGTGGGAAAGGAACCACCGATCCTCTTGGCATGCCTTGTGGCATGCCAGGAGGAGACTGCCCTCTTGACCCATTCCCCTCCCCACAGGCTTGCCTGTTTCTCACTCCCAGGCCCACAAGGGGCCCAACCCATTGCTCCAACCCCTCCTCCCCCCGTCTCCTGTTCGACAGGCAGACAGGTGCAGCGTGGGGGACCCTGAGGCTCAGGAGCGCCAGCGAGGGAGAGGCAGGGGAGGCTAGGGCCCAGCCCCCGCCTCCTCTGCCCCCTGAGCTGGCCTCCAAGCTCCAAGAGCCTCCAAGGGTCGCAAGAGGGCAGCTGCAGGCCTGCCGCAGGCGCGCCATCGCCATCGCGCGTGCCGCAGGAGAGGGGAGAGAGCGCGCTAAGAAGGGGCGGTGGGCGTGAGGGAGAGCTCCGCTCACCGAAAAAGAGGTAAGTCCCGCGCCTGTTTGCAGGAAAAGTCGGGACTGAGGCCGGCAGTGACCCCTCCCCCCTGTATCACTCGGACACCTGGCTCATCAGGCATGGCGGGGTTCCGGGACTGAAACGTTGTGTCCGATTAGCTAGTGGGGTTGGCTAGGATATAACATTAATTGCTTTTTATTTTACACGTATTCGAGTATAATCTTGTAAACGGACTATGGCTATGGACATTTGATGGCACAACTTGAATTCAGTCCCAAATTCGCCGGAACGCGACCTGGAAGAGCGAAAGGAGTATGAATGAAGGGCGATTTGATTAGGTATAGATACCGTATACCGTGCCCGTCGTAGCAGCTGTAAGCCAAGAATCTTGCGATTTTGGTGTGTGTTTAAGGAGAGCTGAGAAGGGTAGAGCTAGATAGGCGCTAACGCTTTCGTTGACAATATTTTGAGTTTCAGGATCGGGCGGGTGGCCTGGTTGGAGGTTGAGGGTGCTCGCACAAGGAACTGAAATAAATGCGTGGGGATGGAGTTGGGTGCTGATAAAGAAGACGAAGAATTCTGGAGTTGGGCGCCGTAAAGAAGACGAGGAATCCCGTGTGAGAAAAATCTCCACTTGAAGGTCATCAAAGTGGGGCTCGCGTAGATCATGGACGACGAGCACGCAAAGGTGCGTGCTCCTGTCAACTTTAGACCGGGAGAAAGACTTTCGACGGTGATGTGCAAGGGCTCGCGCGCGAATACGCGGCAACTATCTCGCGCCCACTATTGGCAACACCACGGCGACTGCATTCGACAATCTACTACGAAGCGAGCATGTCGACACCGGCCGGAGGCGCAAGGATACGCAATGCGTGGAGAAGAATCTGCGCCATGAGGTACCTACATCGAAAGTGAGGTGGGGAATCAAGGAGATTGCATAGTCAGAAGCACATCCTGAAGCTGTGAAGAATCCGCCTCCTTGATCATCACCCTCTCAATTCGCCGGAACCCGAGTACGACAAATGGGGTTAAGTGCAGCGTCCTAACCTGCCGGCATTCAAGTAGTGGAAGGCCGAGTTCTTGGCAAACTTTATAGCGGTAGGACCGCTGCGGAACACGGCCTCGTGAGTTGCAATGTAGTGGTCGAGGTATATAATACCCTGGCGGAGGCGAGAGGGCAGCAGAGTGAGTAAGACGTACAACTTGCTGACGGGGCCGTAGAGCACTTGCAATCTGCGCTTGTGCACAAGGCTGTCTGCGACTGAGGGCGGGGTCTTCACCGCCTCTTCCACAAGGGGACGCATGAGCGAGCCGAATTGCGCCTGCTGCTCTTGCGAGTTCACTGGGTCGAAGTTAAAGGCAGGTGAGCGAAAAAGGAGAGCTGTGGTTCGCCCAAGACAGGCATCCGAGCGCGAGATCGAGGCGCGTAGACGGCTGAACGTCTCACGCCACTCACTTGCCCCATGGAACATGCCAAACTGAGGGCCGAAAATAAAAGCGTGTGACCCGTAGCCAACTGTAAGAGGATTCCACCTGCAAGCACGAGGAGACGATATCATGGCAAGGAACCCCATTGTGACATCACCGAAAGAGGACCAGTATGCCGCCATGCCGGTGGGATAGGCCAAGATGTGGCCGTGTCGACCATGGGGCAAGTGGTGATTGTTGCGACCGTAAGCCCATAGTGAGCGGCCGATGTGCCTTGCAAGAGAGAGCATACGTTTCAAAGGTCTCTCTAAGAAGATCCGTAGTCTGGCCATCGTACAAGTACAAGAGTGAGGCGGATGGGTGGCCTTCCGGGATCCAAGATTTAGCTTCCCGCAATCTAGCCTGCCAGCCGCCCGTAGCCGCGTATGCAGGACACATCATCGCTGTGGCACGATGTATGTATGCTTGGTCGACTGGCTCTTTGCACGGCCGCATCCCTTGACAGCGTCCGCGCTCGGGCCAAACGTCATCATAGAACGGCGTGACGCGCACAGCGCTTACGCGAAGCTTCGGTCCGTTGCGAGGGGCGAAGGGAGCCAGTGAGGAAGCGCCAGTACTGGCGGAGCGCTTTCCTAGCTGGATGTAGCCATGCGCGCGCAGCGCATTGGCAAAAGCGATTGCCCTATCGACGTGAACCTGCGCTTCACACACGGGATGGTATTCATCACGGATTTGGCGAGGGAGACTGGACCGCCGAGCAAATCCAAGAGCAGCGTGATGTGTGCGCTGCACGCAACACTCCGCAATTCCATCCCCACCCTCCCCTTACGGCGGTGGCTCAACCTTAGCTGAGGGATGCGGTGCGCACTTTTGATCGACCCGACGGCCAAGGCTTACACATGTGTTTCCCTTTGCACTCCGGATGTCGATGACAAGGTGCGAGCTCGTCGGTGCATTCACAACTCTTGTCTTCACAAAAGCCGTTGAAAGACTCGCGCTCCCCGTTGTACGTCGGAAAGTAGATCCACACGTTTGGCGTGCTAGAGCTTCCAGTGAAACGCTTCCGACGGCTCAACGCGCTAGCAAGAGCGCCTCCCGCTCCAAATGCAGCGGCGGCGGAAGACCTCCCAGGTAGGGGAGATTCGATGTGCACAGACACATTTGATAGCCATTCTCGCACATCCTCAAGACCTCGCGTCCTTTCAACTGCATCACCTCCGGGTGCCTTGGATGCGAAGAACAATTCCACTTCCCGCAACACGCGCGCCCGAATGCGCGAGGCGACGGTGAGCGTTGACGACGCGCGTCTTCTGCGGCCTCCCTGGGCAGCACCTGAGGGTATTGCCGGCGTGCTTGATATAGCGCCCGGGTAGGCACCCGCCCACGAAAATTGCCTGTACCCAAGGGGCCCAAGAGGAGGTGAAGACTGTGTGCCGACCGTGGAGCACTAGCCGGCCAAATGTAGGCAACGAGCACATGGCTCACCTTGCAGCACAGGCATCCGTCACGTCTGCGGGATCCACGTCTAAGTCGACGGCCATTGAAATGAGCGGCCGCCACTCTCGCGTTGCCCACTTCGTGCTCTCCCACCCGTGATGCAGCTCCTCAGAGCCGCCGCCTAACCCGGGGAAGCGCCATTGGCCATTGCGCCCAGGGTTGAAGATGGAATAAGACTCGGTCACACCGCACTGCTCGTGAGGGAGCGTCAAACGATGGTCTCCGGTCTCCAGATCGACGGTGATGAGTTGCGCGGCGTGATACCTTCGGGCGGAGAGATCACCGTGCGGGATGGGTTCGGGCGGAGCGCAACGGGGCATGCAACCAGATGAGGGCTAAAAGACGACGGCAAATGTGAGGTGCCAATGTGCGAGGCGAGGGACGCGTGCTCCGTGCTATGGCAACACGGCAAGGAGAAGCGATGGCAAGCATCGCGGCGGAGACTCGCGCACCCCATCGTGTGATTATTGTTGTCCCAGATCCACGACTTGCGCAGTGGCAGCGGGTCTCCGCGGTACTCGGGAATCCATACATCAGTGAAGTTGTTGAGTTGGCGATGCGCACGAGGGCCAGCGAGCAGGTCGAGAACTGTGTACATTTGGCGGCGTGTGACAGAGTTGCCCATGAAGAGGACGTCCTTGTTGCGCAGCAGGCAGCGCGCCTCGCCAGCCCCGGCCCAGCGTCGCCCACAGCGCGACAGCGAGCCCGCGCCGCTGCGCGCGCCTGCCACGCTCAACTTGGCCGCGTGCGAGTCCTCGAGCCCCTCGGCGCCTCCCCATGTGGCATCGCCGACCACCGCCATGCAGGCGCGTTCGGCGGGGGTCAGCTGCGAGAGGTCGAGCTGTCTGAACGGCGCGCACTTGGCAGGCGCGACGGGTTGCGTGAACAGGTGGTGCTGCATCAACAGCCCAAGCGCCGAGTCATCCACCGTCTTGGCCTCGTCCTGGAGGCAGAGGGCCTGCTCAGCGATCTGCTGCTTGGTCGGTCTACCCGTTAGCTTCGGGCACCCCGCCTGGAACCGCCCGAGCTCTGCGTTGTCGTGCTGAATCTGTTCTGGCTTGAAGTGGTCGTACAACCTCTGCCTCACTCTCGAGTAGCGAGAGCGCAGCCTGCGTAACGCGTGCTCATGGCGTTGCATCGCGCTGAGAAGGCTCGCCTCGTGACCACGAAGACCAGCCAGGCTCACCTCGCTCTCGATCGTCGTGTCGCTAGGACCTCCATCGTCCCAGAGGCTCCCATTGACGGAGAGGGCGGAGGAGGAGCGCTCAGGCGACATCGCTCTCCCTCTCTCGCTCCCTCTCCCCCCTCCCCAAACTACAGTAATCTCCTTCCACACCCTCTATCTCTCTCCCCTCTCCCTTCCCCTCGCTCTCTCTCTCTCGGTCTCCTTCCCCTCCTCTTCTCTCTTCTCTCCTCCCCGTATGAGTTTTCTTGTTGTGGTAGTAGAACCGTAGCTAGTCAAGAAGTCAAAAAAAAATCTGAAGATTCTGGGCTAACACCTATTCTCGGCACAGTATCTACTACCGTCCTACTCACATCGCCCTTCACTTCCCCTCCTTTTCCCCATCGTTCCCATTCCCCTTTCGTTCCTTTGTCGCAAGGCAGGTGGAAGGAGTGATAAGGGGAGCGGACGTGGCTGCAAGATAGACATGCAAGGCCGCGCGCGTGGGCCGAGAATAGCTTAAGATTTTTTTTACAAAGTAATCATTCCGGTCGTGGTCGTGGTCATTCCTGCGTGTTATTACCAACCCGGGCGAGATGGGGCCTCATCCAAACTGGGTGGGCAAGGAATAAGATGTGGCTAGTGGCTAGACGCCCAGGGATTAGAGGGCGCGATTTACAACTCACGTACGCCGTCTGGGCCATTGTCTTCCTCAGCCTCTGCCTGTATAGGCCGGGGCTCGCTCGCTCGCTCGCTCCCCATATCTCTGTTGCGGCGCGCAAATGTCTGCTGCAATATGTAGTTTCGCTCTCGGAGGTCGGTCAGATCGGTCCGAGCGTCCTCGAGCTCGTCGCAAACGTGTGTATAGGCTTGCCGGAGTGCATCAAGTTGGTAGAGCAGGTCTTCTGGAGAACTCCTTGCCCCTGATGGACCGCGCCTGCCTCCGTTGGAGCAATTGGAATCTGGCCGCGAACTTTGCCGCACTGAAGCGGTGGTCGAGCCACACTGCACCCGGGAGCTGGTGGTCGATCTATGGTCCTCAGCTGCAGACGCCGCCCACGGAAGGACCCTGAACGAGCGATGTGACGACTTCGTCGTTGACGGGGGCCTCTCCCCTGACTGACGGATAGGGGCCGGCCTTTGGTGACGGCCGTCCCGCCACCAATCAATCATACGGCCCACAAAGAGGAGCGCGACGATAGTCGCGTTCACAATCAGCGGCTCGAGCCACCTGACGAGAAAGTAGGCCGTGGGTGACCCTGAGGTGGAGAACGGATAGACAAGTGCGCCGACCAGAATTCCGAGGAGCGTCATCTGCGTGTATTGCCATAGAATGAACGCGATAGACTTGCCGTCTGAATACTTAGTCTGAACCTTGCGCGCACGATTGCACAGGTAGATGCCGAAGTAGATCAAGAGGAGGTGCAATGTCAGCAGCGTCAAGGCATACGGCAAAGCGCCGTCGGGCAGCATTTCGCAGGCGCCGTGCCATCGCTCCTTCCCTTCGATGCCGACAGCCTGGTAAATTTCAAGACGGTAGTACGGAGGCGCACCCAGGGTCCAACCCACGAGTATCGCAGCATTGAGCAAGACAAACACGCCGACGTAGCGGAGGTAGTGGAGGATCGGCACCTTGACGTCGCGCATCGCCGGGTTGACAAGCAGCACGGTCACGCGCCACAATTTGGCGACGAGGGAGCCAAAAATCAGGGAGTTGCCTATGAAGAAGTACCAGAGCTGCATTGCGCACGAGGTGTCCAAGTCGCGGTAGCGACCTCGCGCCCCGATGTCGACTGAATCGTCGGCAACATAGCTGGCGTGGTCCCTCGTTGCTAGGATGCCGCCAGAGGTGGAGAAGCCTATGCCGACAATGATGAGCACTAGAAACCAAGGTTGCGACGCCTTCAAATAACCGTGCCAATGGCGGTATGCCCAAACTATCCACACAAGGAGGACGCCTGCCATGGTCAACCCGCAGCACCACGCAATCGCGACGAGGACGACTGGCAGGTGGCCTTGGTCAACATGTGATTCGAGCCAGCTCGTCCCGTCGCACATCACCGAGTATAGGCGGGTGTTCGTGAGCCTCCGAACGAGCACGGAAAGAGGCAACACAGAGCGAATCGATTCGGGACGATCCCTCTCCTCTTCCGACAACCACTTCACAAAGTCTACAGTGGCGCCGCCAAGCGTGCAATCGTCTCCCTCAAGGGATTGCCGCAGCAGCATCACCGTCGTCACCGATAGCGGATAGCAACCTTTGGCGGTGCTTTCTTCCAGCCGGAAGGCATCATCCTCGCTCCTCACCGACGTGGGGAGGCATGCGGCAAGGCTTTCAACACTCGGCCTCACGCCATCGCCCGATCCGCGCGGGGCGATGATGGAGGCAAACGTGAGCTCAAAATCTTCACCGCCGGAAAGCGCCACAAGACCCATCGAAAACGAGGTAGCAGCGAGCAGAGCTAGAGCGTGCTCGTGGGCCGACGCATGTACTGTTCGGTCTCCATGCTCTAGCACCTCCATTGTCTGAGAATGGTTGTGGCGCTGTAGCCAACGTGCGACCGCGACCTGCGAGGCTGAGCCAGGAGGCTCGCCTATCAAGACAATCGGCTGTGCAAGGCCAATTGCCGAAGCGTACGGTTCCTCGCCCATCCATGTGTTAAGAGCCACGAGCCTCGGGTCGAGCCACAGCGACAGGTTGCCGGAGAGGATTTGAGAGATGACATCTATGTCGAGAGTCAGATTTCTCCCATGGAAGAGGCAAGCGTTGGTCGCATTCTCGAGACCGCAGAATGAGTAGGCCACACCCACTGCGAAGCCTGCGTATGGCACAGCCACCATTGAACCATTCACGAAGTTCTGCGAGGAGGCCCACCGGTCGTAGTGTACCGCCGCCAAGTCAAGCTCGCCTGCGGCTAGGCTGCGGATGGCCTCGTCATCCTGCAGCTCCTCGTAGGCGAGCTGGGCGTCCTTGTAGAGGACAGTCTGCCAATTAAAGTCTGGGGTATGCCAGTGCGATCCGCCGCCCCGGATCACGATCGAGGGGCCCACAGCGACGTACACAGGCTTTCCATCGCACCGGATGTCCGTTTCGAGCCGGCTGATGATGTGAGAAGTCTTGGAGTCCGGCAGCATACTGAATCCCAGGCGTGTTGCCATCTTTCGCACTTGGGGCGACATGTAAAACCAACGCCAGAAGTGGAGCGTGTGCCGCCGCCGCTCGCACCGATCCTCGTCGGTGAAGAGAGACGTATCCTTACGCATGACTAGGTATGTGACTCCTACGATTGGCCATGCTGCCAGGCTCAACACGCTATCCGTGTCAATAACGAGCCGGCTGGAGCCGTCATCGTTGCGGACGAAGTTGGACGCCGTCTGCGCGAGACCGGCGAAGACACTGTCCGCGGACGCGACCACGGGCTCCGCGCTCTCCGACTGCAAGATGGAGGCGGCCTGCAGCGACACGTCGAGCACCTCGGCAAGATTGGTGTACCCGATGCTGAACGGAGTAGCCAACAAGCATGGGGCAGTGCCGAGCGATGCGCTGGCACACCGATGCACGGTGGCCCCATTCCACGTCGATGATGATGACGTACCTATCTGTGCTCCAAAGCCTTCAGGGTCAGACCGTGCTAGAGCCTTCTTGAAGAGTTCAGTTGTCCCTGAGCTGTCTGATCTCACGACGACTCGGATCAGCGACGAAGGCAGTTTGCCAGATGCGGTGAGGCTCGGGTTGAGCCCGCCGATGCGAGGGTCGTCCCACATGGTGATGTTCCCCCGGAAGATATCGCCAAGCACCTGTTTCGTGAGCACGAGCGCCGGCTCCGCTGCGCTCACGTTGGGCAGGTGGTAGACGGGCACGACGGCCGAGGCGACAGTGGGGTACATCTGCAAGTCGGGAAAGGCCTCGTACTCGTCGTCGGAGAGGACGGAGTCCGAGGCGGCGAAGTCAATGAGATGTGGCTGCTCGTCGTCCGAGCAGTGCGCCTCCCACCCCTTGATTCGGCACTTGCCTCTCCCTGAGCCGAGGAGAGTATACGAGACCTCCACCGAAGAGTAGTGGCTGTAGGCGAAGCTAGCCTCCTTGTAGAGCGCGGCGGGGAAGGAGGCGCCCGCGCCGGTGATGTGCGGCGCCGCTGCGCAGCTGAGCACCATCAGGAGGCCGCCCATCGCCTGCCTGCGACGAGCAGCAAAGGCCTCGCGTTCTCTCCCCTCCCCTCCCTCTCCCTCCCTCCCCGCTCTCTCCCCCCCGCTCCGTCTCCTCTCCCCTTCGATGGGCCTCTCTCTCCCCTCCCTCCATAGAGACTCTCCTTTTCTTTCTCTCCCCCTCTTCCTCTTTCCTCTTTCTTCTCTCCCTCTGCTCTCAGCGGCCCTCTTCCACTTCGTCTCGCCTCACAAGAACTCCCCCCCCCCCCGCCCCCCCCCCCCCCTCCCCTCCCCTCCCCGTGCAGAAGAAGGACGGGCTGCGTCGTCCTCGCCTGTCGAAGACGGGAGGGGGGGAGGGGGGGGAAGATCCTCCCATCGGGAGCTTCCTCTCCACGAACGAGAGCTCGTCTGCGGAGGGAGGGAAGGCAGCAGAGCACAGGGGAACGGCTCGGCGCGAGCTCCAAAGTCTCGGAGGTCGAAACGGGTCTCTCTCTGAAGGTTTGTCTCCTGTTTCCTCGATGCGTACCATACTTGTCTGATCGAGCGACGTTTCGAGGCTGCGCGAAGACGAGGGAAACACCGAAACACCGAAACGCCACGCGCAGCAGCACAGCGTCTCACCTCCGCCGCCGTTAGAGATGAGTATAACCTTAGTGCTGTGGTCCGTATCCTTCATCGGCAACGGAGCCCCTACCTACCCCGCGATGGGGATGTGTGCGGTTGGTGCTTGACTCGAGGGATGCAGCTTGGCCCGAACCTCCTGCTCGTGACGCGATAGCGTGCATCGTGCAGGGTCCGCGCGATCCAGAATTGTGGCGGGAAGCGCCGTGACCAGCGCCGTGCGGGTGCGGGCGAGCATGCTGGGTATGTGCATGTGTGCATGGCCTTTGCTGCCCAGATAGGATGCAAGGAAGGCCCACAACAGCCGCTGTGCCCTGGGCGTGCGCCCAGCCCCCGCGTGCGCCGAGCCCCCAGCCACCTTTACACCGGACGTGCCATGCACCAACCGCGCACACCCCTATAGCGGGGTAGGGGCTCCGCTGCCGATGAAGGCATGAAGGCTACGGACGACAATACTAAGTTACTAAGGTTATACTCGTACAACAAGAAAAACTCTTAGAGGAAGGGGGGGGGGGGGGGGCGCCAAGTGTTTCGCTAGTCGGACAGGGTTGAACAACCAGTGTTTATGTGTTTATGAGTCCCGGACGAAAAGGGGGGGTGAGAGGCAGAAGGTGTTGGTGCCGGGCGGACGCAAATACTTTCATGTCACGGACTCGTACCCATACTCTAGAGTGTTATGATGATCCTTTTACTCCCTCCTACTGGAAAAGGGGAAAAGGGGGTGAAGATTTGGAGCGGCAGCAGCCTCTTGAGGGACACTCTGTGCTTCTCCCTCTCCCTCTCTCTTCTCTCTCCCCCCCTTCTCCCTCTCCCTCTCCCTCTCTCTCTGTCTCTCTCTCTCCCCCTCTCCCTCTCCCCCCCCCCCCCCTTCCCTCTCTCTCTTCTCTCCCCCCCCTCCTTCCCTCTCTTTCTCTCTCTCTCTCTCTCTCAATCTCTTTCTCTCCCTTCCCCCTCCCCCTCCCACCCTTTTCTCCTCTCCCTGCGCCGGCGCCGGGCCGGCTGGACGAGCGCGGGGGGGAGGAGAGGGGAGGGGAGGGAGGGGAGGGAAGAGCGAGGGACGTCGGAAGGGGAAGCTGACCGGCAGACCGGCTGCCGATGGGCCTGCTCTATGCAGCCGTCAGCGTTCTAGCACTCCTCTACGGCGCGCTCGTCACGCGCGAGCTCTACGAGCTCTTCCATCCGCCCGCATGCCGTGGGAGCGCCTGCCTCCGCCCGCTGCTCGAGCCGTCCACGCCGCTCGAGCTTCGCGGCTACGCCGTCTCTCCCGCGGCCGCCGATGGGGCCGAGTGGCGTACCCTCGTATGGAACGCCTCGCATGCGCAGCTGGACAAGGGCGAGATAGAGGCCAAGTTCGAGCTGCCCGTGCCTGCAGCAGTGCGGCTGGGTCAGCAGCATCAGTTTGAGCTACTGATCGAGCTCCGCAAGGCTGGGGACCCGTTGCTGCTGGCGACGGCGCGCACAGCCCTCGTGCGGGCCTATAAGCCCAAGACGCGCGGCGCAGTGGAGTATCTGCTCGAACCGCTGCTTGGCTCAGACGGGGATGCGCTGGCTGATGGCACGGCTGAAGCAGCCGAAGGCCCTGCAGGAGGGAGCGGTCTCAGTCTCTCAAAGGACGAGGATGGCATGGTCAGGGATGCGCGCGGGCGCGTTGCCCACTTTGTGTATGCATCGAGTAGGGTTGAGATCCGGCTCGTGTCGGACGTCACCCCGCACACCTCACCATACCTACCCGAAGGCCTCCCGGTGGGTTCATCTGTGGATGTGCGCATGGGGGTGTACGCCCCTCTCTTCTACATCGAGGAGTTCAGCTTGTTGCGCAAGCACGCCCTACCCTTGTCAAGCAGCACCACCAAGACGAACCCTCAGATCCGCCTGAGGATGAGATCCATCTCGATTGGTCGGCACAGGCTGATGGCAATGGCGCACGTGCTTCTCTCGAAGGCGCAGGTTCGGCTTTGCCTTGCCTTTGAGCCATTGGCACTGACCCTTCTACACCGTGAGGGGGAGTTGTGGTCTTCAGTGCGCCCAATTGCCCCTTAAGTGCGTGGCAGGTCGCCGCTGATCAGTTCGATCTTCAAGATGAAATCGATGAGGTCCGCGAGCTCATGTCAGAGGAGCGCATCTACCGTTTTGTTCTCATGCAGGTGAGCCACAGTGGTTGCGGGATCCATGGCACACAAAATAATGCTTGCTTGTAGGTTTGCTTGCAAATGTGTCCGCAGCATCGCAACCGCCACGTTTGCCTCGGCCTCATCCGCCCAACACCTTGCTCAATCTCGTATTCGTCGTACCCCCGCGGCAAGATCATTGGCTTTCTCCACATCGTGTTCGACTTGCTCGCCTTCAAATCAGATGTCGGTTTTTGGAAGGCAAGCCCATCCAACTTCCGGCCTCCCGGTCGTCGAATCGCCGCAGCGTTTGCCTCGAAAGTGCCCACGGTGGACCTCAAGACTCCATCCCACTGTAGCATCGGTGAGCTCTGCCTTGTCACGTCCCCCTTCACCCCCGGCTTGCGATGTTTAGGGTCGAGAAACGATGCGAGGGCTCTCTTCTCGTGCTGTGCTCTCGTCCGCGGCCCAGACGATCATCGTCTACTTATATTTGCTTGATGCGGATGGGGTCAACAGCATCGTTCTTGCGACATACACGGCCTCTGCTGCACTGGAGCTGTGGAAGGTGTGTGCGGCATCTTGACGATGCGCTGCAATCTTCCCATCGTCATGCCGTGTCATCGGCTGGTTCCCCGTGTGTCGGGTGCCCAGGATCCGAATTCAGTGTGGTTACTCAAGCGTGCTTAGAGAGCCCTCATTCTATGGACCTTCGGTAAAAAATCGTCCCTGCTTCATGACCTGCACAGACGGCACAAGTGCTGCGGATCATGCGCGAGCAGCGCGTACGTCCATCACCAGAGGCACCAGCAACCCAAATCGCGAGCATGCCGATAGGCGCTCCGAGTAGCGATGACCGTGCAGTCGGATATTGCGACTCAACAACGAAGGGACTGCCAGAAGCCTCTCCTAGAGCGCAGCCAACGACATTGCATGCGCCTGGTAAGCCCAGTGATGAGATTTTGGAAGCGGCGACCGAACACTTCGATGAAATCGCGACTCACACGCTTGGAGTCGGGCTCGGTCCTCTCGTCGCCGGTTGGGCAATTTTTTGTCTCGTCTACTACCCTCACACAACCTGGTACTCTTGGCTGATCTCGTCGCTCGCGGATTCAGTCTATCTGTTCGGCTTCATTGGGATGACTCCACAACTCTTCATAAACTACAAGCTCAAGTCGGTGGCACACATGCCGTGGCGTGTCATGGCGTACAAGGCCTTCAACACCTTTGTACGTAAACTAGCCCGTGGGAGGTTGGGCATTGCGTTGTTATGTGGTTCTTTCTGCATGACCGAGAGTTGCGAGCGGAAGGGATGTTCACCGCATGCGGGGCTACGCACTATGAATTGTTTGCCGAGGTGGCTCGGTATCAGCTGTTTCGGCAGTTCAGACGCTATTTCTCCAGCCGCTTGGATCTTATTGGTCTTCTCACTTGCCACCACCTGCTTTTGTAGGTGGATGACGCCTTCGCCTTGATGGTGTCCATGCCAATTCATCATCGCGTGGCATGCTTGCGCGACGACATCGTCTTTCTAGTGTTCCTCTACCAAAGGTACTTGTATCCTGTTGACAAGACACGAGCGAACGAATTTGGGATTGCCTACGAACATGCTGAGCGGAGCGGCGGGCAACAACAGATGCAAGGAAATCACCAGGGAGTGGCCACCGTGCTCGAGGCTCAAGACATAGCGGGTGCATGTCAATGACTTTGCGAATGTGCACAGTATGAACTTTGGCTACCATAAAATACATGTAAAATTCTCGTCGCTCACGCAACCGCAATAAAGCTAATCCCTCCCCCCCGCGGAGTGGGCGAGGCTGGCGATAGGTGAGAGGTGTGGGAGACTGGGTTTTATAAAAATCCGGTTGATCCAGAGGCCCAAATTATCTATCGTGGGACCCGGGGAAGATTTTCCCTCGTCTCTCTCCCCGCGCGAATCCGAATCCGAAGCAGAGCGATGATGGGGGGAGGAAATCTGCGGGGGGGGGGGGGGGGACACTGTGGAGGGGGGGGAGGAGGAAATCTGCGGGGGGGGGGGGGGGGGGGGGAATCTGCGGAGGGGGGCAAGCGGCTCTTGAAGAGGAAATCTGCGGAGGGGGGGGAGGAAATCTGCGGGGGGAGGGAGGGAACTGCGGAGGGGGGGGGGGGGAACTGCGGAGGGGGGGTGTCGAGTCGAGCGTGGCCGGAGGGCTCTGAGCCACTCCGTCGCGAGCGGCACCGGCGGCTAGCGCGGCGCTTTGGCCCTCCTCCCCGCCGGGAGTCGGGTGAATGAAATTCTGGACTGGGTCGGGCAACCCCATTTGGGTGTCTGGACGGGGAACGAACGGCGAACGAAGGGCGGTTGGGCGGCGAGGCGCTCCTAGCGGCCCTAGTGTGTTGGGTTATAAGAGATTGTTAGACCTACAAAGAACTCTTCCCTCAGCGAGGGAGCCTAGGCTGCTAGAGTGCAGCGACGCAGCGAACAACGACGGACAACGATGCTGAAAAAAAAAACCTTTAAATATTCTCGCCTCACTCGTGGCACTGGACTACGCTCACGAAGCCACGCCCTTTCTCTTCCCACTCCCTCACTCACTCCCTGCCTTGCGGCAACTCCCCTCGTGCTCTACTTAGGGGCCCGGGTCGTGCGGGGGGTTCGAGCTAAGCGGGGTGCACTTGTCCCCAACAGTAAGTTCTCCCCTTCCTCCTGATCTGTTGAGTGACCTGTCTATACAGAAATGTTGCAGGGTGTCGTTGTGCTAATGCGCACGAGCGTTCGCTCGGTGTGTCCGTAGTTATGGTCGATCGCCCATCCGAGGTATCAATCGAAGCGGGGTGACGCGTCGCATCATGCGAGTCTCTCGGCTAAACCGAGAGCTTTCGCTACGAGGCCGAATTCTTTGCTGAGTTGTAGCCTGCCTTTCTCGTTTTCGTTAAACATGGGGGTGCTGAGTTCTATCGCTTTTTTGATCTTCGGTTTTCTTCCCTGAGCGGCCTTGTATGTTCGCATGGAGTTGTGGGGATTAGGCTCAGGTAGAAATATGCAGCATATTTGATTGCATATTTGGGTAGATTTGTCAGATCTGCATATTTCGACACATGTCCGCATATTTTTTGCATATTTGGGTAGAAGTGGAGTGGGGGAGAGGCAAGGCCCCCCCTGGTATTGAATAGCCCCCCCTTGGTATTGAGCAAGCCCCCCCTTGGAGGCGTGCCTCATGGGCGAGTGGCCCGCCTCTCCGCCCCTCTCCGCCCCTCTCCCCCCTCCCCCCCCCTCTCTGCCTGCTCCCAAGCGCCCTCTCCCGTCCCCCCACGCGCTGAGCAGCCCTATCTTCATGCGCCTCAGATCGCTCGTCCCACGCTCGCGCCGGGCTGCGTCGCAGGATGGGCATCCACATCGACGTGGACCATCGTGCACGCGAGCGCGAGCGTGCAGACGCAGCGAGGGCAATGCAGGAGCAGCCAAGGGCTGGCGAGGACGAGCGCGAGAGCGGCAATAGCGACACCAACGACAACAACGATCTGAACGACCGCAAAGATCCTCCTCTCCTTGTTCAAGTTGGCTCGAACGTCAAGCACATGGAGCTCGGTGAGGGCACCGTCACTGCACTGGGCCATGGCACGCTCCATGGTCCTGAGAAGGTGCAGATGGAGTACATCTTGAACGAGGAGAGGGAGAGGAGAAGAAAGTGGGTCTTCATTCACGCCGCCTTGAGCGTGCAGGTATGCGCCCGCTAGGGGTAGGCCAGGATATCCCGGATATCTATTTGGATATTTGGGCAGCTTTGCCGGAAATGGATATCTTTTGGATATGCCTGGGATATTTGGGCGTGTGTTGAGGCGGTGGCACCAAAAAAAAACTCTTTTGTCCGTTACTTCGGAGAGCAAGCTGCGAGTGAGAGTGAGAGGTGGAGGGGGGTGACGAGGGCTCTCGGCTGCCAGAATGCCACAAGGTGGGCTTGTGGGCTTGCACTGCTTGCCCCTGCCCGCGTGTCGCCCTACCACTGCACAATCACCCTCATGCCGCTCGTGGCTCGCGGATCTCCGTTTGGGGCAGCTGCATTGCTGCATCATCAGTCACCATGCGCTTGCGCGTGCGACGCGGCGAGTGAGTCACACAGTCTAGCTTGCTGCCCTTGCCCTCCCTTGCCCTTGCTCACGCGCTTGGGCGTCACCGTCACTCAACTGCTTGTCATTCCCTTGTCCTTGCGCAGTATCGAGCCGCTCGAGGCGCGCCACGGCGCGCTTGCGCAGGAACGACAACCTCAACGTCCAGGGGCACCACCACAACGACAACCATGAGGCAGTGTATGTTTGGTGCAAATCGTGCGTCCTCTTTGGCGGATCAAGTGGAGGCGTCAGTTTTATTGCGATTCAATTGCAACCAGCGGATGAAAGTTCCGGCATCGAGCACAGATGGTGATTTATGATTTGTTACTTGATAAACTATCGTTAAACCGATAGGGTCATGGAGCGCGCGCCGCTCCCCTCCCCTCCTGCCGCCCCCCCCGCCGCGACGGACGATCGGGCCATGCTCGACGCCTCGCACCCGAAGCGCCCACGAGAGGGCGCCCCACCGACCAAGGTGCGCGTGAGACGCGACCCGGGCCGTCCCTTGACAGCCATACACCAGCAAGGACACCATGCCCAGCATGGCCACCACAGCCCTCAACTCCCTCCAACCACTCAAGGCCTCCAGACAGCTGTGACAAGCCGGCTCAGAGCCGCATCCCATAGGGAAAGCCGCAAGGCTGGGCCCCTACAAAGCCGCGGCACTGACCTCGTGCGACAGCACGAGGCACAGGCCTGGCCAGACATCTCACCAACCCCAAGGGAGAGAGGGAGATATCATACTCTTGTACAAAAAAGGCGACGCGAGAGACCCGCGGAACTACAGACCAATAACCCTATTGCAGAGTGACTACAAGATACTAGCAAAAATACTAACAAATAGGCTAAAAAAAATCATTGGAAACATTATCTCAAGGGACCAACTCGGATTCGTGCCCAAGCGATTAATAGGAGAAGCCACCCACTTACTGCAATTGACGAAGGCGTACTTAGACGAATCAGATGGAGATACATTCTAACAGATTTTTACAGAGTACACTTCGACAACATAACATTTGATAGCAAACAAATCAAAAAAAGAATACTGACGAGATACACCGCACTAGTGAAGGCAGCGCATTTCGGCAACTCCACTGACGCGGCCAGAAGAGCCCAAGCAGACATGGGCCGACAACCAAAAAAACGGATAGACACCAACGACTTCCGCCCTCTATTCGACGTAATAGACAACGACACACTAGCACCAAGCCATACCCTAAAGATAGCAACGCAGAAACTGGAGATCGAACACATCCTCGTACAAGAAAACAAGGAACATGCGAGCGACCAGGGATAGCGCCCTGGCTACAAGGGAGGAGAAACTCCCTAAAGACCCACCCATAGGGGAAAGCCGCAAGGCTGGGCCCCCACAAAGAGTCGCAACCCAAAGCGCCTCACAGCAACGGCGAGCCGAAAGGCCCCCCCCCCCCCCCCCTGACGCCAGACCCAAAGTAGTGCACATGGGTCGACCCCCCGAAACCGAACAAAAAGGACCGAGGGGGCGTGCGAAAGGGGAGAGAGGGTGGGGCAAGGGCGATGTCAGGGGCAGTCCCCAAGGCGCGGGGCGGAGGATAGCAAAGTAGTAGGCATCTTCAAGAATATTTTTTTTTATGATTTGTTACTTTGTTACTATGGTGTGCCGACGACGTGTGTAAAGATGTGTGCGTGGCCCGTGATCTATCTATGTATTATCATTATCAAGCAAAATGAGATGGGTAGGATTGTGGTATCATATTCCGTGCGAGTGAGGGCGTGCATGCATGCTGCGCGCAAGAGCCGGAGTTAGCCTCAACCAAGCCGTGTCGTCAATCACAGCTCACAGAGAGGAGGGGAGAGGGATGGATTGAAGATGGACAGGGAGAGGAGAGAGGGCAGAGGGGGGGGAGGAAGGGCTGGTGGAGAGTGAGTGGAGGGAGGGGGGTGGGGGTGGAGGGTGGTGATAGGAGAGGTGGGACGCCGGGCGATCGGGCGATGACGCGGCGAAGGTATATATAGTTATGTGCTATTATAATACTAGATTGTGGATATTTCTTGAGATATTTGGGGGTGTGGGTTGGATATTTTTTGGATATATTTCATGGATATTTGGGCAAAAATTTGTGGATATCCTGGCCTACCCCTAGCGCCCGCCTCACCCCAAACCTTGCGTAGTATACGATACAGAGCCACGCACGTCCTTACACTTCCGCTCGTGTGATGCGCACGTAGGTGCACGAAGAGGGGGAAGAAGAGTCCATGGAGGAGGTGGATGTAGAAGCGTCGATAGAACAAGAGCCGCCTCTTCCAGCTGCGCATGAGCGCGCGCGGAAACTCAGGAAGAACCCCCCCCCCCCAAGGTTCGCGCTCATTGCAGCGCTTCGGGGAGCGGAAACGCAAGGTGAAAAGGGTAGGTGCGGCGCAAACAAAGGCTACGGGAGCATCCCAATGAATGCTTGGATCATTGTGCCGCCCGCGACGACGTGCTTTTCTGTCGAGCATGCAAGCAAGAAGTGTCATTGGTATATTCTAACATGACCGTCCATATTAGTTCCCAGAAGCACCGTGCCAACGTTGCTGCGCTAGGCCGCCGGACGGAGTCCGACAAGTCGGTACAAGAGTTCATCAATGACTACTACCAAAGGAACCCAAATGAGATTGGCCCCCTGTGCAAACAGGTGCGGGACTTACCTATTTTTCGGTGGGCGGAGCTCTCGCTCCGCCCTCCGCCCATCCCCTTCTCCGCGCTCCCTCTCCTCTCTCCTGCGGCACGCGCGATGGCGTGCCTGCGACAGGCCTGCAGCTGCTCTTTGGCGACCCCTGGAGCTGGAGGCTCCTGGAGGCCAGCTCACGGGGCAGACAGAGGAGGCTGGGGCTGGGCCCTGGCCTCCCCTACCCCCTACCTCTGTCTCTCCCTCGCAGGCGATCTTGAGCCTCTGGGGCCCCCAATCTGCACCTGTCTGCCTGTCGACCAGGGGAGGAGGGGGGGTTGGAGCGATGGGCTGGCCACGAGGGGCCAGGACGAGCGAACCAGGCGTGCCTGCCAGTGACTAGTGAGAGAGTGGGCCCGCATGGCAATCTGCTCTTGGCAAGCCATCAGGCATGCCACAGGAGGATGGGTGGTTCCTCCCCCACGGCAGGGGAGGAGTGGAGAGAGAGGGGGGCTCGTGCCCCCCCCATGGGCGAACTAAGTATATATAAACTTAGTCGTTCCATTTCTTACCTTAAACGCTTAACCCTCGAATTTCGAGACGAAAATCGGCGGACCTGGACTTGAGACTTGAGCCCAGGGAGAATCCGAATCTGCACGCCTCGTGCGCAACCACGACGAACGTAAAAGACGGTATATAACGAAGAAGGCTCGTGCCCATGCCAAAGTATTAATGCCAAAAGGCCTGAATACAACCACAACCATGAGCCACCATGCCACCATACAAAACAGCTGACAGCTGACAGCTGCGGTGAAGCACCTGTTTCGGTGCTTCGGCCCGGCAGTAAAGAGTTAACACGTCCTCTTAATAGGAAAAGGCCCCCGAACCCCGAAACCTGTTGAGCTTGTACCTGTTGTCCCATCCGTGTCCGTCGCCGTCGAAGGAAGGGCTTCGGTCCCTCAGCACTAAGGTTATACTCACAACAACAAGAAAACTCTGGCGCGTGGCGAGGCCATGAACAACATATTTGAATGAATGAGAAGGCAATCCCAAGACCTCGTCATCCTCTAGAGAGCTCTCGATCTGCTTCTCTCTCTCTCTCTCTCCTCCCCTTCTCTCTCTCTCCTCCTCCCCCGTTGTTTGGGTCGCACTCGTCCCTCTTCTGACACTCCCTTTACAAATCCAGGCTTGATTCTTTACTCTTCTCGGGTCGTGCCACGGTACCACTTCTCTCCACACTCCTAACTCAGTTGTTTCATCAAGAATTTTGTTTTCGCGCCATTCCACTCTTCCACTCCCTCTGCCCGCTCCCCCCTTCTCTCGCCTCGCGCCCCTCCCCTGCCCCCCTCTTCGCCTCTTCTCTCCTCTCTCTTCTCTCTCTCTCCCCGGCTACTAAACCGTAGTACAACGTTGTACTAGACCTCCAATCGATCCCTCCCCCTCCCTTCCCTCCTTCCCCTCCCTCCCCATGAGTGCCATGAGCCCTCTCTCAGCCTCGACCCCTCCGCGTGCGGTGAGGCCGATCCGGCTGGGAGTATGTGTGATGCAGAAGAAGCAGGTCAAGCTGGCGAGGCTGCTCGCTGAGCTGAGACTGGGCGGAGAGCTAGAGATTGTCATCTTCCCGCAGGTGAGAAGCCGACAGAGGAGTGCAAGGGGGGAGGAGCCAGTGCAGAGTGAGCAATTTCTCCGAGATGGCTGCCTTTGTGCGGGCAGTGAGGAGAGGAGAGAAGGGGAAGAGGGAGGAAAGGAAGGAGGACCGAGAGACAAGTGCACAGAGCCGAGAGCATGGCGGACGGAATTCGGCCGAGGCACACGGTGGAAGGGGAGGCAGAAGAGAGGAGAGAGCGACGGAGATTAGATGATGAAGGAGAGCAGGAGTGGGCGGGGAGGCAGCCGTAGTGTTGGGAGATGAGCACATACTAGGGCATGTGGGCAGTGTCATCCGTTTCTCACGCACCTGGCGTGCAAGGTGTCACCTTCAGCACCACACTACGCTAGGAAGGACACGTCGGTTCCAGCGACCCATGCCTGACTCTGCGTCGTCTCGCTGTGCTCTCGCCTCGCAGGACATGATTTTGGAGGTCCCGATCGAGAGCTGGCCGGTAGTGGATGTGCTCATAGCCTTCTACTCGAATGGATTCCCGCTGAAGAAGGCAGAGGGGTACGTCAAGCTGCGCGACCCCTTCTGCTTCAATGCTATCGGTCCACAGTCCTTACTACTGGATAGGCGGAAAATTTATGCCAAGCTCGTAGCCATCGGCGTTCCCGTTCCGAAGCATGTAGTTTTTGACCACACCGATCCGACGACCACTGGCAAGTTGGTCCAGCATGAAGACTACATCGAGGTGGGTGAGGTGCGAATCAACAAGCCCTTTGTCGAGAAGCCCGCAGATGCTGAACGCCACGACATCAATATCTACTATCCGGATTCCGTCGGGGGCGGCACCAAGCGTTTGTTTCGCAAGGAGAAGAATGAGTCGTCTGCATTCTACCCAGACGAGTCGGCGATCCGTACGGATGGGGCGTATGTGTATGAAGAATACCTACCGACCGAGGGGACCGACCTTAAAGTGCGCGCCGGCGACTTATCAGTAGACTGTGATCGTTCGGCGCTTGAGAGGCCATGGTGGCCATTTAAATTCGTCGCAACAAGCTGTGGCTAGCCCGGTACACCATGAGCACGCTTTCTCAGTAGCCTTTACCCGATGGTGCACCTCTTGCTTGCCGCGTGCAGGTTTACACTGTTGG
>CM030945.1:258404-283404 GCA_018136815.1 Isochrysis galbana | reverse complement strand
GTTTCGACTTGCAGCGCTCGCCACGTGCGTTCGAGCATCTCTCCAAAATAGTCGTCAGAGTCGATTGATGCCGAGAGGTCCTCGTAATACCTCGTCCATTCGTCCAGCGTGACGGTTCCGTCGTGGTTGCCGCCGTCGCCTTCAAACGCATCGAGAAAATCATTCAATGCCTCGGTGACCGTGATTCGTCCGGCTCTCACCTCGGGGTTGTCCTTCGCGCTGTATGAGTTTCGGATGTCCTCGACCGACAATGTGCCGTTACCGTCGCCGGCCCGATCAAGCAGGTCAAAGATCCGGATGACAAGTTTTCGTCGTATAGGGCTCATCCTGCCACGAAATGTGCGCAAAAACTCGTCAAAACTTACCTTGCCGTTGTGGTCGCGATCGAAGTAGTTGAAGAGGGCCATCACCTCGCCCTCCGTCAGTCCGAGCCGACAGAGACTACAGCACTTCTGAAGCTCATCGAGATCGAGGCCGCCTGTGGAATCTCGGTCGCAGATCTGATGCGGGGCGGCGGGGCGGGTAGGAGTGTGGTGGCACAACAATGCTCACGATGGGGACTGCCTAAAGCGGACAGCTACACTTGTGGTCAGCGTTTCCCGTGTTCTTCCTCCCCCGTTGTCTCTCCTTCTCCCCCTTCCTCGTCCCTTCATATCCCTCCTTCTGCGTGTGCCTGTGCCTCTCTCCCGTTTCTCCAGCATCCTCCACTGCCTTTGCTACCTTCCTCGTCCTTCCATCCAACCAGCCCCCTCCCCCTCCCCCTAATCCCCTCTCCCCTTTGCTATTATTCTCGCCCTTCCATCCAACCCTCCCCCTCCCCCTCCCCCTAATCGCCTTCCCCCCCCCCCCTCCCCTCTCTCCCCCGCCGCCACCCCCTCTTGCACCTCCTTCCCCTTCCCTTCCCTTCCCTTCCCCCGCGCCCGCCTCCCGCCCAGTCCGGCGCGCCTCACCCAGCGCGCACCTTGAAGTTCCTCGCCAGCCCGCGCGGCCCCGCCGCGCCGCGCCCCTTCAGCACCTCGCGCATCTTGTGAACCACAGCCTCCGAGCCGTCCGTCATGGGCTGCAAACGGGAAACTATCGGTACTCCTATCTATGAGTAAAAGGTGGCGGGGGCTGAACGCACCAAAAACAAAAGGGGTCTCAGTCTCAGTGTCTCAGTGTCTCAGTGTCTCAGTGAGGCGACCGCCTCCAGCAAACGGACCGTTCGTCCCTGTTGCACTCCCGCAACGCTGAAAGTCCGGGACGCTGAGCCTTGAAGCTCTGAACGAGCCTAGGCGGCGACCCTGATCATAGTTGCATGCCTGGGTGCTCAGAGCTCAGATGACGACCCGCACGCCCGCCCCCGGGCTCTGCCGGGGTTTCTGCGTTTCTGCAGGTGCAGGTGCAGGTGAAGCTGCACCCGCGCCCCGCAGCTTCGCCGCCATCGGCTAAGTGAAGACGCCGATATTCCAAGGTGTAACTGTAACTATTTTTCATTCTTTTTCTGGGCTCGAGCAAAGAGCAATGGCAATGGCTCGCTAGTGCACTAGTGCACCTTGATGTAATAATACAACTGAGAATTAGTACGTACCACTACTCTCACGAGCCCTAGCCCGGTACCGGGTACCGGTACTAACACAACCCTCAGCGCACCTGCCCGTACGCCTCGACGCTCGACGCATGTTGTTGCCACAGATACATACACCTATGCACCCCTTCAAAACTTCAAACTTCCCCCCTCGCAGACCCCCGGCTCCCATTCTAACTCCCCACAAGTTATGACGAGGGAAAACCAAGTGACCAGTGAGGAGTGAGGAGTGAGGATTGAGGCGTGAGGCGGACCGACCTAGACCTCCGACCTACGTCGGGCGACTCACCAGGAAAAGGCACCGGAAGGGGGGGGGGAGAAACTCTCGTCAACTCGTCAACCAAGAGGAACGGCCCTTACTTACCAGCTCGCGCCGTGAGCGGTCCTCGAGAAATAAATGACTGCGACTCGAGTAGCCTGCGCCACTTGGGATATTCTCCTCGCCATTGAGCCACTCCCTCCTCGTCTTCCTCCTGTCGCCAGCCGCCCCTCACCTGTTTGCTAACGTAAACAGGGCCCATTTCTCACTGCACTCCATCGGGGGGGGGGTGCAACCCCCCCCCCCTTCTCCTTCTCCCTCTCTCCACTCTCACCCATCGTTGTCCCTGCGGCGCGTCGCCATGCGCCATGCGTGCGCCCTGGCCTGCTCTCAGTCAGGGGTCGCCTTTGTTTGGGGTTTGGGGGTTCCCAGAGCGCCAGCAAGGGCAGCTCAGGGGGAAGTGGAGGCTGGAGCTCGGCCCCTGGGCCCCCCTGCCTCTCCCACGCTTGCCTCGCTGGCCATGGTGTCCGCCCGAAGTCCCCTGTAGGCCTGGCAACCAGGGACAGGGGGGGAGTCAGCTCAAGGGCAGGCCCAGCGGCCCAACGCGGGCGTGGGAGTGCAGCTCGCGGCCCGCGCCCACGAGGGGTCTGGGCCAGATTGAGGAGTGCCCAGCCCTTGCCAAAGGCGCAGGGGCTGGGGTTGAATGTACGGGCCCACCCGCCCACCCCGGGGGGTGTCCGCGATGGAGTGAGGGGGGCGCGAGGCCCCCATTCCGCCCATTGACCCCCACTTATAAAAGTAGGTTGCTCGCTCGTGAGCACCTGCACCTAGATAGTAGATAGATAGGCGTGGCCCTGGCTGTCAGGCGGTACGGCTGCATGACGTCCTCCATGTCCTGGTCGGCTGGCGCGGTGGGGTGGGCGGAGAGAGAGGAGGGGAGCGTGGCGCGCTCCATGACCCCATCGTTTCAACGATAGTTGAGGTCGCTAGTGTATGTAGTATGTAATATAGTAATAGTAGCCCGAATTTCCGAGAGGCGCGAGAGGGATTTTAATAGAGCTGTGAGCTGTGCCGGCGTGATCGTAGCCAGAATCTTCGAGAGGGGTTTTAATAGAGCTGTGGCGGCGTGATCTATGCTCGTTCAGCAGAGCGGCTGTGCTCGAATGCAGATAACGAACGTTACATAACCAGCAGCAATAGCAATAGCCTAGGTTCCAGCATCAAGCTCAAGCAGCCTCGTGTCACCGGATGTCCCCTACCCCTACATTATTCGGGAAGCTTGCAAGAACAAGTGAACCAGCTAGGGGCCGTGCTCAGGCAGAACGCGACGCCAGGCTTTCGCGCGTCGGTTGTCCATTCTTGAAATATTTTACTTCAAAATGCAAGTAGTTGCCAAATTGCAA
Source organism: Isochrysis galbana (assembly GCA_018136815.1). Lineage (NCBI taxonomy): Eukaryota > Haptophyta > Isochrysidales > Isochrysidaceae > Isochrysis > Isochrysis galbana. Next base: position 280,175 of record CM030945.1, on the reverse strand, counting down.
CTCATTGCATACCTACATGCGCTAAAGCTGACCGATATCACGACGCGAGCAGATGCCGCAATGGCGCACATGAAAGGAGGCGGCCTGCGAGGACATGGCGCGTGCAAGTATAGCGCCACATCACATGAGGCATGGAACGTGAGTGGTAAGTCACGCTCCGGTGTGGGATTCGCGGACAACACGAGGAATGGTGTCATAAATAAGCCTGGAGAGCTGGTTCATTTTGCCGGGGAGATTTGATCCCTCGTGATGCTCCACGAGATGGCGCGAGGCGACGAAACCATGATGGCTCACGGAGCATAGCGAGATGGGGCCTGAATATCCGATGACTAGTCGACCTTGTCAAGGCGTTGCCTGGAGCAGATGCTTGCAGAGCAATCGACGCCTTTCAAGTGCCGCTTAAGAGGGGCTGGCGGCCGTAGGCTTGACGATGGTAGAGGAACTCCCACGCCCCATCGAGAGAGCCGAGCTGGTGGAGTCATCGACCAAATGCGGAGCCACCCGACCTCCGCCCGTAATGAGGCTCCGTACCGCTTCCCGCACGTCATCCTTGGTGAGACTCAAAGCAGTGACGATGACTGTTCCGAGGGGAACCAGCGAGAAGGCCACGGCGAGAGGAACCACCGAGTGCGACCGCGACGAGGTGAGGACCGTGAACGGCACCCACCAAAGCAATGTCAGAAAGAGGCGCGCAAAGTACATGGCCATCGCACGAGCATGCTCGAAGTTGTCCCACGAGTCCTCACTCGTGGAAGTGGAAATCCTCCCGGTCCGGTGCTGGACCTTTCCGTTGCTATGGGTCCGGTTCATCACTGAAGGCAACGCAGATGTATGCAGGCGGGCTCGCAACGCAGGAAGCTTCAGCAGCCCCTCGTACTTAACGCGGAGGCCGACGCAGATGAACAGCACCAGCGGCAAAGCATAAGCGATGGGAACATATACAGAAGTGGAAAAAATGCGCGAAGTCCTCGACGTCTCGGCCGGTATGCACACTAGGCCCCGGAAGAGCACAGCCGACGTCGGCAGCACCCCCCACGACGTCCACGATGCAATGAAGGCTGCTAAGAGGTAGACAGCGACGCACCGCTTGATCGCACGCACCGCCGGAATGTGCTCCACGCGGCACAATCGCCGCACGGAGCGGAGGTAGGCAGCAAGCTCGAAGGCGACAATCGCGATCATCCAGTACGAGCTGACAAACGAGAAGGTGAGATAACCGCTTTGCCAAGAGCACTCCGCCTCAGAGACGAAGCGCTTGGCGGCAAGATTGCGCCAGCAGGTGATACAGAATGCGAATCCTGCGACGGTGTCCGGCACGAGAAGTCCCGCAAGGTAGACGTTGAATCCAGACTGCCTTGCGCGTCGTGAGGCGATGACGGCGGTGATGATGAGGAGAGCGAAGAGAGACGAGACGAGAGAGAGAGAGGACCAGAGCGCCCAGATGGAGAGAGAGATGTGGAGAGGGGGAACAGAGGAGCGGAGGTCGTAGCTGGTGGCGTTTGGTGGGAGGAGGGAGGCATTGAGCTGGGTGAAGTCGACGGGCATGGCGAGGGAGGGGGAGGGTGGGGGCGGGGCGAAAGGATGGGGCGGGGCGGGGGGAGGGGGGGGGAAGGCAGACGGGGAGGGGGAGAGCCGGGGGGTGGGTGGGGGGAAGAGGAGAGGGGAGGAGAGAGGAGAGAGGGGAGGAGAAGAGGGGAGAGGGGAGACGAAGAGCGTCGAGGGAAGAAGAACGGGTGTGGGGGGAGAGAGAGAGGGGGGGGGGGTTCGTTGGAGATCTCGGGGAGGAGAGTGGGGGAGAGGAGAGAGAGAGAACCCCTCGGGAAGAGGAAGAGAGACCATTGAGTACATAAGAGAGCGAGGGGGGAAAGAACGGAAGGAGATGAGAGAGAGAGGGGAGGGAGGGAGAGAGCAGAGGAAGAGGAAGAGAGCATCTGTTTCTCTCTCGCGGCGGTGGGCGGCGGCGGCACGTGTACCGTGTGGGGGACGGACCTTCTCGCCCCTCCTCCCCCACGCGGAGAGAGAGAGGGGGAGAGGGGCGGGGGGGAGAGAAGAGAGAGAGAGGGGAGGCGGGGAGAGAGAGAGAAAGGAAGAGAGAGAGAGAGAGAGAGGGAGAGAGAGAGAGAGGGAGAGGGAGGGAGAGAGAGAGAGGGAGGGAGGGAGAGAGCCACAGGGTTTGTGGTGTGTGCTGAAGAGGGTAGGAGTAGAGGATACAACAAGGAGAGAGAGAGAGATTCAGCGAGGAGGGCTTCGTCGCGGGGGTGGGGAGGCAGGAGCACCGGAGCGAGTTACTTTAGATGAAAGCTTCGAGAAGGCTTGAGAGTGGGGAAGGGAAGGCGTGAGAGTGGGCACGAGAAGGCGTAAGAGTGGGGACGGGAAGGCGTGGAAGGCGTGAGAGTGGGGATGAGAAGGCGTGAGAGTGGGCACGAGAAGGCGTGAGAGTGGGGAAGGACAGCGAGGCCCCCCCCCCCCCTTCCCTCAAGGGGGGGGGGTCCCGCGCGCGGGGGGAGAGAGGGCGTCCGGTCCCGCGGCGCTCGCGACTCTCCTAATTACGCCCCCCCCCCCTTTCTGTGGGAGGTGGGGCCTTGGGCCGACCGCCTCCGAGCCCGAAGAGAGAGAGATGTGGGCGCGAGTTTTATTATGGGGTGGGAGAGTGCCTGCCCAGTGGGTGCTGCTGAGTCACCCACCCACCCTCTGTTGTCTGTTGGCCCTCTATGGGAGAGAGAGAGAGAGGGGGGGCGGGAGGGGGGGGGGACCCACGGCTCTAGACTCTCGATCCCCTCCCCCCCCCCTCGGTAGCTTTCTTCCGGCGCGGGCAGAGAGAGCCGAGGGACCCGGGGGGGGGGGGGGAAGGGGAAGGGGGGACCTGACCCCCCCCCCGCCCCCCTCGCCCCGCGCGCCTCGCAGCCCCCCCGCCCCTCCCCCCCCCCGCGCGCGCGCCGCAGGGGGTCTGCGTTGGAGTGGGTGGGACCCCCCAGCGGAGCCGTTCCCACCCTGCCCCTCCGCCCCGCGCACCCCACCCGCCACGCACCGAGTCAATATGGTACCTACCCCCTCCCGAGAGCATGAACCTCCTTCCACCGACGCCTACATTCACTAGGACTTAGGGTCACACAAGCATTGCGTCAGAGTTGTCTTGTTGTGGGAGTATAACCGTAGTACGGCGGGACCGTGGTCCTCATGCCCTCATTGGCAGCGGTGCCCCTACCCCGCGATGTGCGCGGTTGGTGCATGGCTCGTCGACTACACGTCCGAGAACGAGAACACCAACGTTGCAAGTTGTGTAAGTTGTAAGTTTGTGTTTTTGTTTTTGTTTTATTGGGAGGACCGAGGACCTAAATTTTGCCGTCGTCAAAATTTAAATTTTTTAAATTTGGGAGAAATTTGAGTAGTATGAGTAGGGTCGGGTACCTATAATATAAAATATCTGAGCGTTAATAGTTAATACCACTACTCCCACTACCACTAGCCCCGTACTATCACAACACTGACGAATTGGAATGGCCCATGGCCCATGGGGCCTGAGGGCAATGAGGAGGGAGGCATGCCGGCGGCAGGCGCGGCTGAGGAGACGACTCCGGAGACGCTGACGGGCTGAAGCCCGTCAGCAGAGGAAGGCGGGCAGGCGGGCTTGAGCGAGGGCGAGGACGGCGGCGAGAGCGACATCGAGCGAGTGGCGAGAGGCGAGGGCGAGTGTGAGGAGGGCTGTGATGCTGTGATGGCAGGGGCTGGCGAGGCGAGAAGGGATTGTAGGGTATGAGTGTTACGAGAGCGACAGCGACGAGAGCGAGAGCGACGGATGACGACTGACGACAGGACGACGGACAACGGACACCCAGGAAAACACTCCGACTCTCGCCCCACGACTTTCTCACATAACTCGACTGAAATCTGAAATCAAACCCAAACACTGTCAAACACTCCGATCAGACACGACGGACGACGATCAAAGGGCGATCTGTCGGCGATCTTGTCTCGAACGGGAATCGCACCATAACGGAAACGAGGGGCAATCTTGCTACGCAGGGATCGAAGGACTGGATCGCGGACGCATTGATCGCTGCCACGCGCATGATGGATGATGGTGGTGGCAGTGGTATCGAGAGGCGTTTGACGCCATCGTCGGCGGGCGCCCCTGCTGACGGAGGCGGAGGTAGTGCATCGCGAGGTAGGCGGCGGTGGTGGAGAGAGGCGGGGTGGGGGTGGGGAGAGAGGCGAGAGGATCGCGCGCGGGGCTGGAGGTGGGGGGGTGCGCGCTCGCTGAGCCGCTGCAGCCGGATCCCCTCCATCCGGCGCACTCTCGCGTGCATGCGGAGATGCGGAGCGCTCGGACCTCATCTTCCCCTCTGCCTCGCTCACCCTCCATGGTGAGCCAATGGCTTGTGGTGTGGAGGGGACAAGGAGGATGGATGGCCCATGACCTCCCCTTGGGCTCGTCGCACAGGCCGCGTTGGTTGCCTGGGGGGCACCACCGCGATAAAACAAACTTTCTTAACCACCACGAGCGCCGACCATACCTAAAAAAAAGTGTATTGATGACCAACCACACAAAACATGGAAACACAAAAATCCAGTCACCTAGCGACACAGGAGACAGGAAGGAGACGAGAACCAACCCGCCTGGGACAGGGACACTCCGCTCAACGCTACCGCCCGCACAACCCGAGCCCCTAAGTAGAGCACGAGGGGAGTCGCCGCAAGGCAGGTTGGGGGAAGTGCGAGAATGTATGGGCGCGGCTGCACGGGAGACATGAGGGGCTCACAGCCGATTGTGAGATTGTGAGGCGCGAATATTAAAATAATCTCATGTCTGAAGGCAGAGTCTGAGGGTGACCGACATGCGCCCCTCCGGAGGGGAGTTGGAGCCTGAGGGGGAGGGCACGAGGCGCCCCCCCCCACCCCCCAATGTGAACTAAGTAGTAGTATAAGCTTTGTTGTGACCGGCTCCTCAAGGGTCTGCGGCGGAAAGAATCTCCCCGCCCAGAGCGGGGCGAATGGGCGAATTGGAGCCCGAGGGGAAGGGCAAGAGGCGTCTCCCCGTGGTGAACTAAGTATTGACATATATAGTTGAGTGACCGGGTCATGATTAATCATTGACTGCCCATGGCCCATGATGCCCGTGATGTATGGCTCCACTATGGAAAGCGGAAAGCGGACTCGCTACTTGCACTTGCGGCAACTGCTTTGAAATGTTTACGCCCACATGAACGTGAAGACTTTCTCAAATGCATGACACGTCGCTGCTCTGACCTTTGGTAAAGCAAAGCGAACAAGTAAGTCGCTCAAGCGTCTAGCGCTTGGTGCACCTAGCATTGCCCGCGCTCCGAAGGCAGGCAGGTGCCCATGCGGCACGCAGATGCACAAGGCTGCTGGCAGTGCTGTGGAGCTGAACCGCATAGATTCTTTGACGCGCAGATTGTGATTTTGTGGGAGTCAGGAACGGATGACTTCCACCTTCCACTCAAATATGGGAGAAAAAAATGCGCACTGTATGCATTGTTTGAGAAACACTGGCACGGCATGATGTGTAGATTGTGCCGGATGTAGACGTGCCTAACCTATCATGGTGATGCTGATATTCATGTGAACGCCAACGCGACGAGCTCGTCGAGCGAGAGGAGCAGCGTTGCTGTGTCAGATGTCTCGGGCAGAGCAGGGGTAGCAGTGCATGATGGCTGCACCATCGCACTCTCATACCCGGTAGAAGTTGAGTCTGAGGGCTGTTTCCGTAGCGGTGATGCCGTCTGCCCTAGTGGCTCCGGCATCCGTGCGTCGTTGGGGAATGGGGCAAAGGATAGGAATGCCATCCCAACCTGTCGCAACATGGCCACCAAGGCCTCGCACTTTTCGCGCTGCCTTTGCGCACAGCATACCGCGAATTCTTGTGCGAGAGTGTAGGCCGTCGCACGATCAATACCTTGATCGATCGCATCGAAAAAAAGGCTGCCCGGAGGCAACCATGGCTTGCGGCTCACTGTATTTGGTAGCGAAGACACCAACCGTTGCCATGCCATGCATGCCTTCAGGAACGCGGTGTCCTTTCCTATCGGAGATTCATTGTCACCCTCCGACATAACGCTCGAAGACATCATGTGCTCGTTTCTAGTCGCCATGAACGGAGGCGTGGACACTGGTACTGGCAAGGAAGCTGGTCGCGATGAGAGTTTTGGTTGGGCATAAATCGTCGGCAGCCTATGGTCGTGGCGCGAGCCAGCACGTGCAGAACACACAGAGTGCGCGGGTGCACATGCCGTTGGTGACATTGCGAGCCTCGGTGCATCAGTATCGTGGAGGAGGCGTGAGTGCGGGCAATCTTTTCTAGGCGCTCTCTGATGGTGGATGCTGAGCTCCATTTCGTCGACTAGGTGGCTATTTGAGGCAGTCGCCCACCGGTGTCGTACAGGAGAACCGCGGGTGCTCAAGTCTACTTCATTCGCTGATCGCTTTACTGCATTATCTGCGTTGACAGCCTTGCGTTTGCGCTCCGCTCGCATCATGGTCGGAGAGTTGAGGGGCGGTGATGCTTGTGAATACAGAGAGTGAGCAATATACTGAGTGACAACCGGCTTTTCGTCGTCCTTGATGTGTGGGCGCGCCGCCGAGGGAGAATCCCGATGAATGAATGGCGGGATAGTTGGCGATGAGCACACTGAGGTCGATGGTGTAGAAGGGCTTCCATGCGTATCCAGTTCGATGGCATGCTGAAGCGGCGATAGGGCCTGTCTTTGCTCTGCGCTGTTCATGTCTATGGCTGATGGCGTGGTAAATGCTAGGAAGGGTATCCCTGTCGCTAGGACGCCCGGGGAGATTGCAGACTGACTGGTTGTGGGTTGCCTCAACACCTCACCTGCACCGCTCCCACAGTCGAGCTCGAGTATTCCATCGGCACGTGCGGGCGACTGGATGAAATGGCAGGCATCGGGGATTTTGGAATCTCTGGCTGAGCTTCGGCGGTCGGCTAAGGATGGAGCTTGCGTCGAGGCGGTCGGCATCCAGGTACAGCAGTGGTCGCACAGGCTGTCCTCGCTGCGATTGAGGTCGAGAGCCATGATTGATGACAGGAGCCGAGCGCCCGGGTGGATGAGCGACAACTGCAGTAGGGCAGCTGTGGGAAGAACGGGCTACTGTACTCGTCGGGTTGGTGGTAAGCAGGTGAAGAAGGCTGGCAGAAGGGTGGGTGTGGCACAGGTGTGGAAGGCAGTCCGGACCTGGCGCTTCTCAGAGGCAAGCCAGTGGTCCGGGGGAGGTCCAGGGGAGGGCGGGCGGGGGGGGGGGGGGGGGTGACAGGAGGTTGAGGGGAAGGGAGATTGACGGGAGGTTGAGGACGGCGGGAGATGGAAGGAATGCGGCGGCCGGCGATCGGGAGAACCCGACGAGACGCCGAGACGCTCACCCCCTTTTACCTAAGCAAAGCCGGCGGATCGGAACAGAATTGCATCTCGTCCCCCTGTCGGACTCGCCGATGTGTGACTGGCATACGCACTCTCACGGCTCGGAATCTACGCTCACCGAGCCGTCGAGAGCTGGGTACTTTGCGTGGAGCATGGGATGTTGTCCGCTTCTCATTGTCATTGAGAGAACGAGCCGTCAGCCGGGACGCGGCCGGGCCGAGGAATTCGTCGCTTGCACACGTTGACGAGGCCGTACCCGCAGCTCGCGCAGGTGGTGGCTCGGCCAATGCAGGGAAAAGTCTGGCGCTCGAGGTCGGAGCTTGTACCTGCGTACCCTCGTTCCCTCTACTCGTCGGCGCAACTAAGTTTATACTACTACTTGGTTGGCATGAGGGAGGGCACGCTCCCTCCCCCTCCCCCCCTCCCCCCCCCCCCGCGTTTCATTGGCGGCGGCGGGCTAAAGGTTGAGCAGTTTAAGACGTCGGCGTGGTCAACCTAAAAAAAAAATCTTAAAAAACTAGCCGCTGCATGCACGGCGTGTGGCAGATTGCTAGTGCTACTCCTAACTACCCTCCCTTTCCTATCACACCCCTTTCCCCCCCCCGTTTCCTTTCCTAGAAAATGGAGAGGGGGAGGCCGCGCGCGCTGCTTCGACCAGGGGCGTGAGATAGAGGGGGTAGGAGTGAGTGGAGTCCTTGTTTGGGTGTGTTTGACCGCCCCCTAAGGGGTCGGCCCTCTGAAGAAACCTTCTTCTTAGTTCGGGGGGTTCATGTAATACTTCTGATGCCTAGTTCTGTCGCTATTTGCGCCTAGATGGGAAATACGTATTCACCGTATTTGGCCAGAGGCCAAATACATATGTATTTGGCTGTATTTGAAGCGCGTCCTGGGTTGTAGGCCTCGAATGTATTTGAAATGTATTTGGCCTGAGGCCAAATACATATGTATTTGGCTGTATTTGCAGGCCCCGGCACCGTATTTCCCATCTAGGTATTTGCGCTAGTTCGATAGAGATCTCCAGGTTAAAATCTTTATCCACTGAGTACAGCGGGGAAATCATTCTGCGCAGGTGTTTGTTGCTCGGGGCGTGAAGTCCAAGTCTTTCTCTCTGAGCTTTAAGGCGTTGGAAGAAGCCTACCTTCGCCTTGACCAGCCAGTGGAACCTCGAAAATACGGCCCTTAGGATGGCTTTCGTCGATCTCGCCTCGGCGTTGCCGTAGTGCACGTTGTAATTAATTTCTTAATAGTCTCACCGCACACGCGACCGTGCCTCCTCTACTTTCTACTCACGTAGGAAACTTTCTACACCCCCACTCCCCCGGCCCTTCCCCCCCCGCCATCAGGCGACTCCCCCCGTGCACTACTAGGGGGATAGGGGAAAAGGGCTTAGATATGGTCGGTGGCCCGCGCCCCCCCCGGTGATCCGTTCCCCCCTTCCTCCTATGCCTACCGGGCTGGCGGCGGCCTCGGTCCCGACTTATCCTGTAAACAGGTGCGGGACTTACCTATTTTCCGGTGAGCGGAGCTCTCGCTCCGCCCACCCCCTTCTCCGCGCTCTCTCTCCCCTCTCCTGCAGGCACGCGCGATGGCGCGCCTGCGACAGGCCTGCAGCTGCCCCTGGCGACCCCTGGAGGCCCCTGGAGGCCAGCTCAGGGGGCAGAGGAGGCTGGGGCTGGGCCCTGGCCTCCCCTGCCTCTCCCTCGCTGGCGCTCCTGGGCCTCAGAGGCCCCCACTCTGCACCTGTCTGCCTGTCGAACAGGGGGGGAGGGGGGGTTGGAGCGATGGGCTGGCCACGAGGGGCCAGGACGCGCGAATCAGGCGAGCCTGTCAGGGAGAGAGTGGGTCAGCAAGGCAGTGGCCTCCTGGCAAGCCATCAGGCATGCCAGGAGGATGGGTGGTTCCTCCCCCACGGCAGGGGAGGAGTGGAGAGAGGGGGGGGCTCGTGCCCCCCCATGGGCGAACCAAGTATAAACTTAGTTGCCGTAGTGCACGTTGTAGAAATCCGTCAGTATGTATCTCCATGCCAAGATTCCTAGATATCCCGAGGAGGGGTGCGGTCTGTCGACCTGGTAGCAGAACAACCGCTGTGCCGTCACGTGTTGCAATGTGTTTCGCGTTTTGAAAAGTTGCTCGATGTATGTGAAAATTTGTTCCGTCGCACGACAGCGCGCTAGGTGTGTGGACGACTCGGGGGCTTCCCCACAGAAGCGGCAGGTTGGGTCGCCAGCGAATCTGTTGGCCGTTGCGATCCGTCTATGAAGTACATGTTTAAAGTCCTCCCGTAAATAAGTGCAGGTCGACATACGACTTTTGCCATCTCCAAGCCGAGTGGTATGCCGCGGCGTAGATTCTATCTATTCTGGTGTACGTTTGGTGGCCGCATCTCGTGTAAACCTCTGATAGACGCGGATTGACGATAAGTTGGACATCCGTGACTCCGTGTGCGGCCAACGCTCTGGTTAGGGATCTACCCCCGATGTTAGTGTATGCCCCAGCTCCCCGGGTCGTCTTAGTGTCCCTGTGAACATTCTCGACGCAGTTGAAATCTCCTGCTATTATGGTCCGTGGGTTTATTTCCGCGGAGCCTCGCGCCCCCCTCTCTCCATCGCGGACACCCCCCGGGGTGGGCCCGTACATTCAACCTCAGCCCCTGCCCTCTGGCAGGGGCTGGGCAATCATCATTCTGGCCAAGACCCCTAGTGGGCGCGGGCCGCGAGCCGCACTCCCAGGCCCGCATGGGCCAGCTCTCGTACTGACTCCCCCCCCCCATCCCTGGTCGCCAGGCAGACAGGGGACTCGGGGCGGCACCCAAGGCCAGCGAGGCGAGCGAGGGAGAGGCATGGGGGGCCAGGGGCTGAGCCCCAGCCTCCACTGCCCCCTGAGCTGCCCTTGCTGGCCCTCTGCCTCTGAGCGCCGAGATGTGGAAGAGCGCGCGCATCTCCGTCCATCTATCTCGAGGAAGTAGATCCGCAGCACGACAGCCCTTTCTCGACCACGAAGTGGAGTGGACTTGCCGATAGGCAGGGACAGGATGCAGACCGTTGAGGAAGAGCATGGCGAAGAAGAAGTCGATGTCAACGAGTGCAAATCGCCTCGTGTTGGCGTATGTGTCTCGGCCCGTGGCAGCCAGCCAGCCCTTGTACTTGTTGGTGTTGACCACCAACCCCTCGCGGAACTGCTTCGTCATGAACTTGTTGAACCATTTGAAGGGGGGGGGGGGGGGGGGGGGCGATTCGGGGGAAAATACCGATTGGCAAGCTTTCCCTCATCGCAGCGCTTATCCCTCTTACACAGGCGTAATCCCTTGGGCACCTGCAGAAAATGACGGATCCGAAGCGCCAAAATTGGCGCTTCAAGCCGGCAGTAAAGAGTTAACACGTGAGCAAGGGCGGCGAGCAGCAGACGGAGCCGTTCATGTGTTTACATGTACACGATACCACGATCCACCCTCACCCGCGGAGTCCCGAAGTCCTCGACCCCGGGCCCGTTGTAACGGTAAACGGTAAGAAATCTCGACATAGGAGTGACTTATATTATTCATAGAGTACATAGAGCTAATACATAAGGGCTTTGGGGGATCGCTCCATCACGCGGATGTCGCCGCGGCCACTGCCGACGCTGCTGCTGCTGCTGCTCTGTGCGGGCACAGCGGCGCTGACGTCGCCTCTGACGCGCAGGCTCGCGGTGCCATCGCCAAGGGGACCTTCCACGCTCCTCCTCGCTGCGAAAGAAGCCTGCCAATGCCTGAAGGAGCAGCCGGAAGGCACCACTGACCCGCCCGTTGAGGCAAAGCCACTCTCTCGCGCTCTGGGCTACGCCATGTCGCTGGGCGCGCTCGGCATGTTCGTGCCCATCATCATGCGCATCATCTCGACACGCTCGGTTGCAGGCTTTTCGCAGATCACCTGGGGTATGCAGATCGTCGGCTACGCAGCCTTCATGACCTACCCAGTCAGGTCGGGGTATGCGCTCTCCACATACGTCGAGTACATCTGCCTGATGGCGCAGTCGCTCACGATCAACTGCCTCATGCGTCTCTATTCCGGTGTCAGTCCCGTCAGCGTCTGCGCGGGCGCGCTCGCCTTTGGAGTCGCGCTCGTCGCTGCGCTCCGCACCATGCCGATGCCCGCCGCCAAACTTTGCGTGCCACTCGCAACATGTTTGCTCTCGACCTCCCTATTACCGCAAATCATGCGTAATTTCGTCACCCACTCATCTGGGGGCTGGTCTAGCATTACCGCCATCCTCGGCGTTATAGGAAACACAATCCGCTTGTACACAACCTTCCAGCTCGCTAACGGCGACCGGTTGCTGCTGCTACAGTTTGGGACTGGGACGATACTGAACCTCACCTTACTCGGGCAAGTATTGGCATGGGGTTCCTGAGTGCATCGGGGCTGGGCTCGCCGACCCCAAGCCAGGCTCGTTAGGTCGCGTCTACGTGAGCATTCCAGGAGGCGAAGAAGATACGCATCGTCTGGCCTCTCAGCGTCGCCATCTCGCAGCGCATTTTTGCTGATGTGTCTTCTCTACAGCCAACCTTGCCTTGTTCCACCTTGCAGCCGAGGCGGTACTGGTCTTTAGGGTGGCATTCTTTCCTTGACTATGACACCCCGCCCATTTCCCCGCTCTATCGCCAAAGATTATCTATCCATTCGAACGACACTGCGACGTTACCCGTAAGAGACGTCGTTTCCTCCGCCCTACTAAGGTGAACAAGAGCCACTAGGCCTTTCACTTCTTCCTGTTTGAGGACGCTGGGACTATGCGTGCATAGGTACTGGAGCAGGGGTTTGGCGGTTACGTCATGTGCAATGTGCATTGCATCCTAATGTCCAATACATGGAGCAATTGCTTCATATTTGCCGTACCACAACTACATAAATGAAGTGCAGCAGCATGCGGATGCGGTAAAGCCTTTCTTTTTGCCGCAGCTGCAGCTAATCAAGTACTAGTATCAGTTAATTGATAGGGTCATGGAGCGCGCGCCTATCCCCTCCTCCCCTGCCGCCCACCCCGCCGCGATGGACGATCGGCCCATGGTCGGTGCCGCGACACCGATGCGCCCATGAGAGGGCGCCCCGACCGCGACCGCCATCAAGTGCGGACGGACCGAGCCGCCGCATGGCCCGTGCCACCCCCAAACAACCTTGCGCCACAGCTGGTCACCATGGCCTCCGAGGCCCACCACCCACGTAAGTCCTCCCAGTCCCCAATGGCCAACCGCCCAGAGGGTCAAGCCGTCCAAGAGACACCTCCCATAGGGAAAGCCTACGGGCTACGAATAAAAAATAATTACAACTGGGAATATCGGCGGCTGCACTGAGCCGCTGGCCGATGCCGCACGCCGACGCAGGTGAAGACGCAGGTGAAGATGTCCCAGCAGGCCCTGCAGAGACCCCGGCAGAGCCCGGGGGCGGGCGGGCGGGTCATCTGAGCGCCCCGGCTTGCATTAATGGTCATGTCTCGGGCCTAGGCTCCTTCAGACGGCGAAGGGGTAGCGTTGCGCACTCCCGGGGTTGCTGGAGTGCTGCAGCGGCAAACTGCGAGGATGCTGCTGAGGCCGTAGAGGTCGCCAGTCGAGCGCCCGAAGTCAGTGGTGTCGCAGATTTGGCAACCAATGGTGAGTCAGGCGCTCTCCGGCTGGGCTCCTTCAGAAGGCGAAGGCTTAGCGTCACGCATTCCCAGTGTTGCGGGAGTGGTGCAGCTTGCGAGAGTGCTGCAGCGACGAACGGCCCGGATGCTGCCGGGGCAGCAGAGGTGGCCGGGGGCCTCTGGGGCTCATTCGCCCTCACGAAGGAGCAGGAAGGTGGCAGAACCAAGCTGAAGAAGGCCTGCATTTCTCGCGCTTCCATGATCGTTTTCAACGTGAAATTCGACGCCACGTCCTCTATTCTCACAGTCGACACACTCCGCGCCCTCAGCGAAGTTAACAGCAACTATCCCATGCCTGACGAGATCCCTGACACGCACCTTCCTGCAGCAGAGCGTCGTGGGCGGCCAACCAGGGGTGGTCGCCGGCCCGAAGAAAGTGCGCCACGGCGGAGTGGTGCTGCTAGTGCCGCGGAGTTTTCCACGTCTGGATCTAGGGTCCCTCGAACGCGCGGGAAACGGCGCGCGACGGACTCGTCAGATGAAGATCTCGTTCTCGATTCTCGATTCTCGTCGTTCCGCGTTCTCATCGGTCCTCGATTGTTCGTAACTAGTAACTTCTCGGTGCGTCGCTCATCACGTCTTCCGTCTTGGTTCGACGTTTGGCGCGCGGCTCTCTCTCCATTCGGATTTATTGTTTCATTCGCTCTTCGGATTTATTGTTTCATTCGCTCTTCGGATTTATTCGCTCTTCGCTCTTCGCTCATTCGGTCTCGTTCAGGATTGCTCTTCTGCCTTTCTCGTGGCTTGTTCGGAGCTCTCCGATATCCGTTAGGTTCTCTTCTTTCCTCGCGGGACGCTCGATCCTAGCAGGGGGGTGTCGCATTCGCGAATCGACGCTCGTTAGACTTCTCTTCGTCGTTCGGTATTTATCGTTATAATTCTCTCGTTCTCGTCCTCGGTCAAAAGCTTCGCTTGGACGCATTAGATCTTGGGTTGTGGAGCGCCCTCTCTCTTACTCTCGAAGAGAAGGGAAGTTTCCCCACCTTTCTTCATCCGAGGCGCCTCGCAAATAGGTTTAATTCGCTATCTTCCCCGCGCTTCTCTATCTACTTCAGTGATTGCAATCATGTTTAATTTGCAATCTCTTCGCATCTCCCCCTTAGGCACACCGCATCTCTCTCGTCTTATTCGATAAGTCTCTTGGAATCCTGTGCGGCAGGATTGCCTCTCGTTTCCGTTATGGTGCCGATTCCCCTTCCAGACGGGATCGCCGACAGATCGCCTTCTGATCGTCGTCCGTCGTCGTCTGGCCGGAGTGTTTGGGTTTGATTTCAGTCGAGTTATGTGAGAAAGTCGTGGGGCGAGAGTCGGAGTGTTTTCCTGGGTGTCCGTTGTCCGTCGTCCTGTCGTCAGTCGTCATCCGTCGCTCTCGCTCTCGTCGCTCTCGCTCTCGTAACACTCATACCCTACAAACTCGCCTCGCCTCGCCAGCCCCTGCCATCACAGCCCTCCTCACACTCACCCTCGCCTCTCGCCACTCGTTCGATGTCGCTCTCGCCGCCGTCCTCGCCCTCGCTCAAGCCCGCCTGCCCGCCTTCCTCTGCTGACGGGCCTCAGCCCGTCAGCACCTCCGAAGTGGTCTCCCTCGCCGCGCCTGCCGCCGGCTTCGCCCCTTCCTCATTGCCCTCAGGCCCTATGGGCCATCCCAATTCGTCAAATATTCAGTACGGCAACGCGGACGGTAGGTCCGTTAGGTCAATCTTAAAAGCGATCCTTACGAGATACCACCTATTAGCTATTAGTAACGGCGAAGGTCGGGTTCTTTCAAAGGCTTAAAAAACAACGCGAGAACATGGGGCTACACGCCCCGAGCAACAAACATATTCGGAAAATGATAAGCCCTTTGTACACTATAGACAAGGATTTCAACCTGGGAACATCAGAAGACCTCTTGCAGGCGGCGAGAGGCCTTGACATACGGAACATCACCTAGGGTAGCTAAACCTCTTAATAGAAACCACAGCGGAAATCAATAAAGATCGTACGTTATATAAATGAGGGAAACCCGAGTCGAAACTAGATCAAGGGATGAGCCACAGTCTCCCACCCCCTTCTCCCCAACTCCCGGCCGAAGCAGCGCGCGCGGCCTCCCTGGAACCAGCTTCTCCGCTAAAGAGGGAACTGGGGAAGGGGGAGGGGGTTGTTAGGGGTAAAGGTTGGGTAGTAGGGAGGTACATAAGCACGCTGCCGCAAGCCGCACGTGTAGCGGGGATCTTTAAGAAGATTTTTTATATAAATGTAAAACGAAAAAAATCTTGAGTTTTGGAACGGAGGCAGTACTATTAAACATAAAACGGTATACTTTAATTAAACTAAAGGGCAATAGAAGTAGAAACCAAATACCCGCCGCGTAAACGACCATGATCATTCGATGGTCCACTAGCTTTCGAAGGAGCACCACCTCCTACTGCAGGGCCGCGTGGCCCTGAGCTGAGCAGGGCTCGCAGGCGCGTGCACTACAGTGGCAAGTGGCAAGGGGAGAGAGCGAGAAAGTAGAACGAACTCAGAGGAGAGGGGGGGGGGGGGGGGGACGGATCGGTTTCGTCTGAACCCCCTCCTCAGGTTTGGGTTTGTTCTGTCAGGTTTTCATCGGGTTTGCGGGGAGGAAACGGGCTGTCTGCTCAGTGACGAGGAGGGAGGGGGGAATAATCGATGATTACACTTCTGAGGGGAGGTACTACGCACCACGCACCACCCATAGCCTTAGAAAGGGAGGCGGGGCAAGGCTGGGGTTCAGGCGGGTCGCATGTGCGGGATGAAAAATACTTATTTGTTCTGAAACTTTGCAGCTGCATTTATTATTTATGATTCATGAGTCAACCTCACATTCAGCTCGCATACCAAATTCTGCACCACCCACTCTTTAGCACTACGCGCACATGCTCCATGCAGCTACCATAGCACTAGATCCCAAACCCAAATGCGCCCCGCAATCGCAATCGCCCTCGCCTACCGGTACCGCTACCAGCAGCCGAGCCCAAATGTCTTGCACCAGAAGCTCAAAATCTCTTGCGCGAAGCCAGCAGCACAGGCCGTAACCAAATTAGCGGATCCACCAACCTTTTGCACAAGCACCCGCAAGTACCCAATCAATAAAGAAGCCGAGCAGCTGTAGCCATAGATTATGATGAGCACATCGAAAAGGAGTCTCGGAAACTCAACCATCAAGAATGCGCTCATAGAAACCTGCCTAGCCTGCTGCACACGCTGCGCTGGTGAATGCGGCACGCGAGCCTAGCTAGAGCTGGCGCAACCGTTGTAATGAGGTGAGGTCTCCGGCAGAGCTCATCAGATGCCGCATGCTCAATGAGCGTGATGACCAGCCTTGGCATTCTCAGGCGACGCCATCGTCTCCGCAGTCATTATCATGCTGAACATGAGTCCCGCCGCCGGGTGTCGTGCTGTCGTCGCTGATGCAATCTATGAAGTCAAGGTCGACAAAATCATTCTCGCCTGCCTCCAACGTCTGATTGGTCTCGGTGCTTTTGGAATGATTCACGAATCGGCCCTTATTTCCTCGCTGACGATTCACTGCGTGCCGATGCCTTGACTCGTGAAGATACTACACAATCGGGGGATGCAGGTCGGCATATGATTTTACCGAGCAAAAGAGATTCTTTCCCGTGGGCAGGGAGGCTTGGGTGTCGCGCACCTTCTGTCGAGGCAGGAGTGGCCTCACGCTTTCGCTTGCTGCCCGTTCAGCTCGGCGCTTCCATATCCTCGAAAACCTGCAGCACACGAGGAGAAGATATCAAGGATACGGCGTCAGATTGATCATCGGTGTGCAGGTGGAGCAGAGATCAAGTCTGCTCTCAGATCCGCTGCGTGAAACGCAGCACGGGCACAGGAAGCGTAAGCTCAGCTAGCAGGCTTAGGGCGCGCCGAATCCGCCCTCGAACACTCCGTTTCTACCCCAAACCGACCATTGAGCACGCCCTCTACTTCCGAGCAAGCCCTCACTGGGCGCTATTGACGGTGTGCACGTCTGCAGGCCGCACGACGAGCTTGGCGACGACGACTGTCCGCTCGGACCCCATCGCTCGCTGGTGGCCCCAAACGGGCCACTGCGAGAGCTTGTCGAGCCGGCGTCTCACGTGGGACTGGGAGGATCCCCTGAGATTCAATCCCCTCCTAAAGGGAGAAGATTAGAGAAGAGGAGGAGGCCAACCAAAACGCGGACGAGCGAGCTGGCGCGACCGAAGATCATTTCTAACGCTTATGGAGAGCATTACACGTCTCATCCCCACGTGTTCATACGTGCACTTGTGCCGGAAAGTCCGCCGTCGCTCGCTCGCACCTCATTCGCCCTCTCTCTCTTTCTTCCTCGCCCGCCCGCCCGCCCGCCCGCCCGCCCGCCCGCCCGCCCGCCCGCCCGCCCGCCACCAGGTCTCCTCAGGTCATTCACACGATTTTCTCGAGTATCGCCCGGCAATCTATTATCTATCTGCTTGGTCCCCTCGAACGAACGACGAACGCACCGACCGCCGACCGCCAAGCATTCACCAACGATAACGAACGAATCAACGATCAACGAACCAAATAACCAATCTACAACATCTCGCGACTCGACGCGCGACCAACGACCAACGGAGCGCTCATGTTGGACCAATCGCGAGCGAGCACCCAGCACCCGCCGCAGCGCCGCAGCGCCGCAACCCTCTTTCATTCAACCTACCTCCCTTATGTAGCCTGGTCACTCTCACTCCTCACTCACTCTTTTTTTTTAAGGTGGTGGCGGGTCAACCTACTTTTATAAGTAGGTGTCAATGGGGGCCTCGCGCCCCCCTCACTCCATCGCGGACACCCCCCGGGGTGGGCCCGTACAATCAACCCTAGCCACGGCCCTCTGACCTCTGGCAGGAGCAAGGCACTCATCATTCCAGCCCGGACCCCTAGTGGGCGCGGGCCGCGAGCCCCACTCCCACGCCCGCTTTGGGCATGCCCTCGAGCTGACTCCTCCCCTGTCCCTGGTCGCAAGGCATACAGGGGCCTTTGGGCGGCTCCCATGGCCAGCGAGGCAGCGAGGCGAGCGTGGGAGCGTGGGAGAGGCAGGGGGGCCAGGGGCTGAGCCCCAGCCTCTACTGCCCCTTGGTTGCCCTTACTGGCCCTCTGGGAGACCCCACAGGACCTCCGAGAGCCGAGAGCAGGCCAGGGCGCGCGCATGGCGACGCGCCACAAGGACGACGCGGGGTGAGAGTGGAGAGAGGGAGAGGATTGCAAACCCCCCCGATGGAGTGCGGTGACGGTGAGAAACAGGCCCCGTTAGCAAACGGGTAGAGGGCGGCTGGCGACAGGAGGGAGACAGAAGGGAGTGACTCAAGGTCGAGGAGAGTACCCAAAGTAAGAGTGGCACAGGTTACTCGAGTCGCAGTCGCATTTATTTCTCAAGGATTGCTCACGGCGCGAGCTTGTAAGGGCCGTTCTCCTTTGTTGACGAGAGTTCCTCCCCCCCCCCCCGGTGCGTTTGAGTCGCCCGACGTAGGTCGGTTCGCCTTGCTGATCACTGGATTTTCCCTCATTGTAACTTGTGGGGAGTTCGAATGGGAGCCGGGGGCCTGCGAGGGGGGAGATTTGAAGCAGGGTGAAGGGGTGCATAGGTGTATGTGTCTGTGGCATCAGCACGCGTCAAGGTGTACGGGTGTACGGGCAGGTGCGCTGAGGGTTGTCGTGTTAACGTACCGGGCTAGTGAGAGTAGTGGTACTAATGCTCAGTTATATTACTACTACCTCCGTTTCAAAACTGAAACCCGTAGGACCGGTAGATCAAAAATGAAACTAACAAGAACTAGACGAGAAAGCGCGCCCTTGATTGAATTATGTTGCATGGGGTACAATGGGGCTTAATCCTATTACTTTAGACGGTCGGCCTCACAATTGTCATTTTATCCCTCAACCACGGCACCATGGCGGCCACGGGAGCCACTCGATTCCTGCGCGGTTCGGCGACAGGGTGCACCGCTTCTTGCGCTTGCTAATTAAAATAATTAATGTTATATCCTAGCCAACCCCACTAGCTAAGTGGACACAACTTTTCCGTCCCGGAATCCCGCCATGCCTGACGAGCCAAGTGTCCAGCGAGTGCTACCGGGGAGAGGGGGCACTGCCCCCTCCCCTCGATATTTGTCCTCCCCCCAGTGCACGCACCGACCCCGCGCACCCCAGCACGTCCTCTCCTCGAGTCCACGCTGGGGGAAAACCCCTTTCGGGTAAGAACAACGCAGGGGGGGGGGCACTCGTGAACGAGAGCCCAGAAGCGCTAATCTCTCTCGCCGAGGCGAGTGGCCGCGGCGAGCCGCGGCCCTTCCCTCCTGGTTCTGTTGCCCCCGTCTTCTCTTACCCAAACGGGGCGAGAAGACACGTAAACGCCGGAGGGGAGAGCTGCCACTCCCCCCTCCCCTCCCTCTTCCCTCTTCCTCCTCTCTTCCCTGCGGCCCTGGCCCATGGCGCGCGCCTGCGGCCCCTTTTCAGGTCCCCAGGAGGCCTGCAGGGGCCTGGGAGCACAGCTCAGGGGGCAGGTGAGGCTGGGGCATGGCCCTGGCCCCTCCTGCCTCTCCCTCGCTGGCTCTCGAGCCCCTGCCGGTCGACAGGAGCTGGCTGGGGGCTCCTGATCAGGGGGGGCCAGGGGGAGGAGGGGTTGGTTAGAGCGAGAAGCAGGCCAACGCGGGCCAAGGCGTGCGATCTGTGCCCGACTCTCAGGGAGAGTCTGGGCAGTCTGGGTGAGTCCCCCCTGCATGCCAAGAGGCAGCGCAGGAGGGTGGATGGTTCTCGCCCCCCATGAGGAGAGTCGAGAGAGTGGGGGGGGGCGCGAGGCCCCCCTCCATGGCGACCAATCATAAGATTAGTGCTTCTTGCGCTTGCTAGACGCGCCTCCTCCTCCGCCATCGGGCGTGCTAGGCGGAGGGGGCTCCTCAGGGACTGTGTCGCGCGGCCTTGCCCACGAGCCTCCCGTGCGCTTGCCAGCTTGCCATGCTGCGGTGGCTCCACCACCTTCAGCCTCGGCATCGCAATCGCAAGGAAGCCGATTCGCGGGAAAGCTCAAAGCTCCCGCCAAAGCGCACTTTTCCTATAGACCTCTTGAATAATATCACGGATCTCTTCATTCCCCTAATGCTTTGAGGTCGAACCTCCGCCACCGCCACAGGACAACGCCCCAATGTACCCGCTATCATAGAATTAACAAAATCTTTACAATGGTTCCTCATAGGCTAGCAGCAAGAGAATACACATGAAAAAACGAGGAAACTGCGATGGGGTTGGGGGAATGCGGCCCAGCTAATTCTTATGAACGGACGAAACCCTTAGTAAAGACCATTAAGGGCGCGGTAGCGCGTGGGCGGCTGCGCAGCCAGCGCTAGTACGGCCTCCATGCTGCTGAAGCCCGACTGCAGCATGCTATGTGCACGGGATGGCGCCCCACACGGCACACGGACCTTGGCCACCCCGTGCGTCGTTTGCAATAATGCATAATGCCCGTAGTCACATCCAATACAGGTCGCGAGGAAAGCTCCATGAGCTCCCCGTAAGAACCACGATTCACGCTAGCTGCCGGCGCGTCCTCGCATGGGCCGATCTCCAAAGGTGAGATCAGCCTTGCTCTAACAGATCGCGGATGCGACACCCCCTGGCAAGGGGAGCAAGTGGAGCCTGGAGGGAAGGACACGAGGGGCCTCCCCATGTGAACCAAAATGTTAAGTTAGTTGAGTTGCGCATGTACAACTACTAAATGCTAGCAAGCCCGCTAATGATGATGATAGCCGTAAGGAAGGACTGTGGGGGGGAATGAGGGTGCATGGTGGCCTTGCCACCTCCGCAAATAGAGAGAAGAAGTAAACGGGCCAATTGTATCATGGCCTTGGGGCACCTAGAAGACGGCGGAAGACTCCTCTTCTTGTACTCTGCCGAACCTCGCCCACCTCATCATCCGTGAAGTCGAGTGCTTTGGCAATCACCGGCAGCGTGTTCTCGAGGTCACCTTGTGTCATGTACCGCAACAACACCTTCTTGAGAAAGAGCAGGCTTACCTACGATGCGGGGGCCACGCACAAAGAGGCCGGAAGAGTGAGCGGTCGTATGGGCAATTGTTACAGGCCTCGCCCAAACGAGTACAATTGTGCTTTGCCCGGACGAGCAGAATTGTGCATCGCCCGGACGAGCACAATTGTGTCGGCACGCGAGGGGGTTGCAGGCGTACCCCGGCTTGAGAATGTGCGATGGAGCGTTGCAGCTGAGCGACCTCCGCCTTCAGCATGGAGTTCTCCGTAGCCAATTGGAACAACGCTGCCACTTTGGTATCCCCATCGTCTTCACCAGTGCTGTCGCGCACAGGAGTCCCTTCTAGGGGCATAATGTCAACACCACCAAGCAGAAACTCACCGTCGTCCACCTCCACCTCACGGTCCGCGACATCAGACGCATTGGCCGAACGGCTAGGCTCCGCGGTGCGTGGCTCACCGCTCCTCGGAGCGAGTGCTTCCGATGCTGGACTCGCGCCAACTGTATGCGCCATATCTGATGCCGCTGCCTGATTCCGAATACTCGCGTCGGGGGTGCTCGGCAATGGGGTCGCTCCCAATGCCGGCGTCTGCTGTGGTGGCTTATCGGTGTCAAGGATGGAGCCGAGAAGCTCCCCCTGCGATTGCTGCGCTTGCAGGGGGCGCATTTGGGAGGACGTTCGTGGGGCCTGCGACTGCTGCACGTGCAAGGGGAGCGACGTCCGGAGTGCAGCGAG